>JAFFZR010028456.1:0-12374 GCA_018397195.1 Lethrus apterus | reverse complement strand
GAGGGTTATTAATTTTTTCTGCCTAAACTATGAGAAATGACGAAATGGAGCAAGAGACAAGAAATGTAGGTAACTTATGTGTCTATCAGCAAAAAAAGTTTCAAAAATATTCATCTAATAACAAAAAAATTATGAGCTTCTTAAGATGTGGATGACCATTTTTTGAGCACTTAAAAAACACGCAGAAGAGAAAATAACATGTCAAATAATGCTTTCTTTTAGTACAAATCCACATACCAAATTTGGTCCCAATCGCGATAAGCGTTAGAAAGTTTTCTCGAAAAAACTATTTCTTTTCAGGACATTTGCATCCCTCTAACGGCTAAACGAAGCAACTTTGAATAGAGGTAAGTTGGGTTAAATCGTCCTATTTTGGCCTCAGGAATATGTGTTATTACTTTGTACAGACCTTTCGGGGACAGCCCGTATAGTTTTTATAGTAAAATAGGATGCGCTGAATTTGTATATGACTCCTCTTTTGTTCTATCACGTAAGTTTTTGTATATCTCTGCCGCAAACCCAAAAAAAGGGCTATCACTTTTAAATCTTCACATATACTCCAGTTATATCTGTTGTAATTAACGAATCAAAGTAAAGTTTGTACATTTTCATGGGTTTCTTTTATACGAACGGCGTATCCGATTGGAAGAGAAGGATATGTATTTCCATTGTATAAAAGCTCTGCCCTCGAGCTTAATTGTGAATAGTCTAAAGAGACGCCATTGTTCGGGTTTGTGTTGATAACCCCAAGATTCCATTAAATCGTCAACGTTATTACAAAATAAATATTATCACTTTTAGAATAAAATATTTCGAGTTTTTTGAAAGATGTGTTTTTCTAAAATATTCCACTATTGCAGCATTGATCTAATTTGACAATTAAAAAATGACAAGTAAGTAATTCCAGAGCACATTTGCATCATAATCATAACATACTAGTAGTTTACGCAACAAGTGCGTGAAGTGGTTCATTATTTATTTATTTATTTATTTAATTACACTCTCCAACAGAAAAATCCAATTATAGGACAGGACAAATACAAAATAATATTAAAAATAAAATAAATACAAAAATAATACAAATAATACAAAAAATACAAAAAAATAGTACAAATACAAATAACACAAAACATTTATAAAAAAGTACAAAAAAGAATTAAATTAAGCTTAAATCACTATAATAATAATAATAAAAAACCGGGAGAAAAAAAATACACCCTACAAAAAACTTTTATAGCTTGTAGGCTGCAATTGAAGATGTCAATTTCATCACATACGCAGTTGTAATTAAAGCATATGTTGTAAAGAGGTGAAGACTTTAAGATATTCGTTCGAGGAGTAAGTAGGTAAAAAGTCTGAGCTTGTCGAGATGTTATTCTTGGTATATGAAAATTTAGTTTACCTAATATATCTCCGCAATCAAGTATACCACGTAAACATTTATATAAGAATACAAGTGAACAGTATGTACATACGTCTATCACAGAGACTAGAAAAGGAAAAGCGTTGGAGTAACAGTGATTGGGGGTAACCTATAGGAGGATACACAGAGCCTGTTTTATAGCAAAGATACTTTAAAAATCGTCTTTGTACATTTTCTAAGCTATTGATATGATTTTGATAGTAAGGATACCAAATCAATGAATCGTATTCAAGTTTAGATCTGACAAATGAGTAATTAACAATTTTAAAGTAGAATTATCTGTATATTCAGGACTAAGAAGCCGTAAGTTCTATAAGCGTCGGACAGTAATAAATTAATGTGATTATGAAACGAGTATGCGAATTCTTTCAGTACGAGCCGGTAGGCGATTTTTCGACTCTATACCTAAATTCTTTGTAAACGTTCCTAAATGTAAAAGTTCCTAAATCTTATATCAATCTCACTTATTAATTAAATGTCAACAGCATTTCAAGGCAATGCGATTATCAACAATAATATGAACTTACATAAATTTCTTTCAACATTTATATGCATACGGAAGATAATCACTGCATTTCAATATGATTCCTAATGGTTTTAAGGCAAGCAAATTTATATCAACTATGCCTTTTATTCATAAAAAGATACAAAGCAGAACATAATAGGAATTTAGGTATGCATGAGAAATTTTAATCAAATTTCATGAAAGGTTCTCAGTTCTTTGTGCTTTCATAGTTTTAATTTTCCGTAAATGTAGTTTGAGTGTTGATGAAACTTGTAAATATCAGAACGTAAATTTAGTATAAATATAATTCTGTGAAATCGTCTTCTTTAATACATATAAGTTAAAAATATTTTTAACGGCTATTTTTTTTTCTTTCTTTCTTGAGCGTGCAACCAATTAACTCAACTCAACTCAACTCAAGTTTTGCAATAAAATATATTTATTACAAATAGTAATAAATATATTTTATTTCACAACTTGAGTTTTAATTGATTGCACGCTCAAGAAAAAAAAAAGATAAGTATTCTATCAACCAAGAAATTGACGCTAATTTTAACGGCTATATATTATTTAACTGCAAATTAGGGCAATATAATCAAAATATTAGGTACCTACAAAAAGTAACAAATAAGTTATACATGCAAATGATTTACCGATTTGTCACTGTAAATTCAATAATAATAAAAGCTGTATTTTTTGTGAAATTAAACGTTATATGAAAACGAAGCCAAATATGTTGACAGCTTTATTCATAATTATCATAAACAATGAAATCATAAAATCGAAAATTTACTTATTTTACATATGAAACTTTTCTCTATTAAAGAAATTTAAAATTTCTAATTGTCATTTTATCAAGGAGACTTGCTCAATAAATCAATTTCATTTTAATCCTCGAGTTGTTTCGTATTGATGAATTCTTCTTTGATGAAACTTTCCCTATTTAGACAAACTTTTTGTTCGAAAACTTTTCACTCGAAAATGGCGGTAGCCGAAACATGACGTGACAAAACAAACCGAAATCGTCTAAATAAAAAGGAGCGTCATTAGAAGTCCAAGTCCAAAGACCAAGGTCAAAAAGCCATTAAGAGTGCATCCTTTACTACTCACTGAAATGGCCCCCTTCTTGATGTGTAATTTCTAATTTGGGCCTAAAATGATAACATTATAATTTTGTAGTTAATATAAAATCGGAAGTTAATATAAGTAATTGAATGTGCTACGTAAGTCTACGAAAGATAAGTTGTAGATGACTCGATCACCAATATTTCGTATATTCAACTAAATGGCATTAAGCTGATTAATATCGGATCTGAAATTGCCTGTATTAACATGTTGATGTGATCTCTAAGAATACTCAGTATTTGTAATGTATTGCTTTGAAATTGAAATCAACGTTATGTTCCAGATTAACATTATTTAACGTCAACGCATAAAGAGTTCTTTTTAATATCACAGTCACTTTTGTATTGAGTTATACGTGATTTAAGCCATTGTGAGATTAGATAGTAAGTATTACAGTGTAAACAGGGGATCTTGTACATTGCACCCGATGTACACTTCTGGACCATATCTCTGATTTTGCGATATACAGATTATTGATTGATTTGATATCATATTTAGCAAACCTTATATTATTTCCAGACAAAAAAATGTTAGTTACGATCTGAAAGACTGGTATACTTGTAAACGATAGGTCAATATTTCACCAGTACATCAACAAACGTCCTATCGTTTCTAGGATGACTATTAAAAATTAAACTGTTAACATGGATATCCATGATTGATAATTAAAGTGGATAAGTGTTTTAAAATTCTTTCCTTAAACCTTGGGTTATAAATCCACATATTCTGCCTTTTAAACGTAAAATGATATTAATGTCTTGTTGTATGTTATGGTTACAATGATAATTGACGTATCTGCCTGAGGCAGTCGGTTTACAGTACTTACCAGTCGAAAATGATCGTATACATGACTTTAGTTTACAAAAAGGGGGGTACACATCATTCGTTTTCTATCTTGTATATGTTCATTTTGTGCTCTTAAGTTATTTCTGTTGCTATCAAATTGCTAATTGACACGATATTTGTGGCCTAAAGAATTTATTATGTTGATATTCACTTTCAACGCATTTTTATTTTGTACGAAAATGAAAATTTTCTAAATACAAACCTGGTACCACAATGATAAAATGTGGTAAGTTTTAGTGTATTAGAGTTCTGTTTACCTCATCGCATCGCAGCGCACAGCATTATTGCAAGAGATCGACATACAGGCAATTGTAATTGGATAAAGAAAGAGACAACAGACCAACTTTTGCTAGTAAGTTAACCATACCTGATAATAACTACACCAGCACGTTTAACTTAACAAATTTATTCGGTTGCTGCTTATTACTTTAGTAATTCTGCCAGAGAAAAACGAAGAAGAATTTGCAATTTTATTATCACTTCTTCTCGACGATATTATTTTTAAAAAAACCATATGAAGTTTACCAATACTACATTTGGTGACATGCATGTTGCCATAGGCATATCTGACTGATAGGATGATGTCTAACGTCAGTATAAGCACATCAGTTTTCCTTCACCAAAATCATCGTGAAGTAAGGCGCAAATTTATGGGGGAAAGTTTTGCTACACCCTAGTAGTAGCAACAATATTAAAAAAAATATATTTTGCAACTTTCAGGTATTTCGAAAAGAAAAACTCTCTTACTTTACAAGTATTGCTTCATTTTTATCAAAATATGTAGTTCTTTGTTCTATTGTACTATTCATTATATCTAAAGTTGACCGAGTTCTAAAAATGGAAAACTACATACGTTTCCATTTTCCATCTATATAGATACAACTGCAATATTCTCAGTCAGACGTATTATATTTTCATTGTTCCATCACCTTTAATCATTTGCAATTGTTCACTGAAATAACCGAAGGAAATAGTTGGAGATTTGATAATGATCCTACGTTGCTATACGTAGGTATCTAGAAATTATTTTCTCGTACATTTCAACAATATTGAAGCGAAAAGAGACGAAACTTAGGAGTTTCATTTTATTGGTGTTTAAACAGCCCCAGTTTGCAATTTTAATTACGCGAAAACTCAGCGCCAAATATGGAGAATAAAGCACGGCTGCAATGAAAGTCCTCATTAAAACTTTGTCTCAACTAGAAGAATGAGTTTTATTTAAATTATAATTAATAGAGTGTTTCATTACAATATACTTTGTAAGTATTACCGAAACTAAAATCGACTTGTGGCATCGAATTCTTCGTACGAAATTTGCATAAATAAGACTCTTTCATTATTTCATGTGAGAGGTTATTTAATAAATAACTTTTATAAAAATAAACACATCTCAGTAAAAGTTATCGCATTATGAAACTAACTGTTTGTACATTAACATTTCTTAAAGAATGAGGGTAGTTCTATTTGATGAAATTGGTGTATGTATTTGTAATAGTAAACGGAAAAGCAGTTAAAACATAAAACATTGATTTGCTGATTATATTGAAATGAATGGTGTTCCTGTTGACTTACCGTGAGGACAAATTCTTTTCACCAAGACGTTGTTGAGGAAATTGTAATATTAACATTTACCTCTAGGTTCACCCCATTTTGTTGTTTAGTTTAGTGTATAAATATCGTAATATAAGAAACATATACACAAGTACTCTAAGCTGTAAAGTGATAATTATAAATTGAAATTAATACATTGCCAATAACGTGTTTATACATATAGAACTAATGGCTTGTTTAAAGCCTTAAGTTGATAAGCCTTTGTGAAGGATTTCTAAAGAAGCAACAGATGAAATTACCACAGTTGTGCGTCGAAGCATATCCGAGAGTGAGCTTGATTCAATTAACTCTGAGCAATTCGCCTCCAACGCACAAGAATTGTTAAGTATCCAGTAATTACATCTAAGAGGAAATCAAATTAAGCTTTAACAGTATTATGCAACAGCACATTATTTAATTTCAAATAATTGAAACCGTTATTAACACATATCACACTACAGAAATTAAATTCAAGTCCAAATTGCACATGTCATATAATAGTTGTTTACGCAACAACTGCGTGTTGCACGCACGTGTTGTGTACACTATTTTATCTACAACCGTAAATATGAAGAAGAAAATTACCGAAATTCGTTAGATATAAATGTCGTCTGCAATAAATATTTCATAGCAACGGTGTCAACAAGTACGGACATTTTGCCGTGGTTGCCGTGGACACTGCGTCAAATAATTTTCTTTATCACACTTGTGTTATAATTAATCTATTTTATCACTTGTGTTAGCCTACTTTATGCACCGGTTGTAGATAATAAATTATTATAATATGCGTCATTAAATGTATGCAAGTTTTCGCTAAGGAAACTAAAGTTGCAAACTACGATACAATTAATGTAATGCATAAGTTCGTTATATTGAAAATCACTTGAAATTTCTCAATGCGCTTACATTCATCATATTACATACCGAAAGTTGACTATATTTACCTTAATTTGTCTGTCTGAAAAAAAAAACAACACTTAGCACAAATTTTATCCAATATAGCATCAAAACATCATTGGTGCCGAGGCAAAAGATATAGATATCTAAGGTAGGAAGCGTACATTTCATGGGTTACAATTTTATGTTAGCAATGAACATCTTAATAGTTTTTAGGAACGATTTCGAATGAAAACAGTTTTTCAATGCCAACTATGTTAGGGACAATAATTAGTGAACCGACCTCGTACAATGCCTAAAAACAGCCTAGTCTAGAAACATTAAACATCTCGAAACATGCAATAAATACAGTTCTAAACATTTTCGATTTACATGACATTTTCAATGGGGATTACTGGTCTAGTGGATTAGTCAGTAGGCTAGTAATTTGAAGGTAGATTTAAATTCTAAGTGGGGGACATTGCAAATTTATATCACACATTTAAATTTACAATGTTTCTGACTTTGAATTGGCCTTCCGACCGACTATTCCGATTAGGCTTTCCACGTTTCTCTAATCCTTGCAGCGTATGCTGCAATAGGCTTGTTTTAACAACTGTAAGACGGTTGTTGCCGCAACCAAATCCCTCCCTCTCAGTCCAATTAAGTTCTTCGAGCTTGGGACAAATGGTGGAAGGGACGCAAGGGGTTTACCGTATATGTTATATGTTATATAAATTCTTCGAGCTTTGGACAAGTGGTGATAGGGAATAAAAGAACAAACAAAAAAATGATCTGAAATACATAATACAGTTTTATGAACAGGAAGTATTATCTTTCTAATAAACATTGTCGTAATATTATAAACATTTGACTTGTTTCAAATTTTGTTACATACATGTAATGGGCATTTTGTACTGTATTAAATTATTTTTTGATACATACACTAGGTCTGTAATTGTAGCATCACGTAACGGAATCCCTTAAATATATATAAGAAGTAAAAGAGTTACACCTAATATAAAGCACTGAATGCAGATATAAGTGAAGCAAATGCAGTTAATTCGTAAATGTATGTCCAAGAAATTCTTTTGAAGGTACATATTCTTTTATTCGTGAAAACAGAACCTTTAAAATTAACTATAAAGTTTTCCATGTGACCGATGGGACCAGCTTTATTTTTAACTGTTTGGTCTGCAGTCAGTTTTCAACTTTATATGTAAAAGTTTTCGATTAAATAGTAAACCTGAAACTTTATTCGAGTAATTTTCCGGTCTATTTTATAGGCAATTTTGTTCTACATTAGCCGTCTTCTTTGCAAAGTTTTACTATTACTTTTTACGGTTGGCATTTCAACACTTTTTATGCGTCGAATTTTATGTTGTACTAAAATTTCGGTACAAAGCTCATATTACGTATGAAAGAAAGAAACAAAGCGTTCTGAATGACGTGTTGAACATTTACTATAGAACGACATCATCGTTCTATTAGGGAATTAGACGCCCTTCCGCGATAATCTATTTATCTTGTACCGTGACCTAAATGATATCGATGTTAATTTCTGTTGCGCCGATAATGCAATTCACATTAATAAATGACATTAATTATTATTTTATCGACGTGAATTTAAATAATTTATTAATTTGTTTGACAACATTAGAAAATAATTGCTTTACATTACCACTGAAATAAAACATGAAATTAGTTGTATATTTACAACGAATTGGGAAAAGTTCAATGTTAAGTGAATAAACATCAAACTTTGAATTTTTTACTACCACGAAAACTAATAAATGTTAGAACAACCATGCCTCATAGTCATAACGCAACAAAACAATTTGTAACTTTGAGAAATTTTAAATTGTTAATGCAACGTTATTTTGTATTGAAAATGATTTTTTCTAAAGACGAATTAACAAATAATGCATATATTTATATAAAAGAAATTGTTTATTAGTAAGAAGAATTTATAGTGAAGGATTCCAAACTGCTCCATTTCCGACTAAAACAACATTTAAAAAACTGCTATCTGAGAAATCCGCAAGTGACTTGTAAAATAATCGACTGTACATAACGGAAAACAAAATTATTCAAATGGATATTTTATTATGGATAAAAGAACTGAGTGTGTTTACACATCAAAATGTCAAAACTTCAATAAAAAGACAAAAACTCCATTTCAGAACAAGTAGGTTGTCCGTTTATATAAATAATACGAATATCACCTTCCTAGGCCACGGACAACGTTATTTCTTTGAATCCGTACTGAAATCGCGTGAATCCGACGTTAGGTGGGGACATTACATTCACTGTTATAATTGAATAAAGTGAATATCAGGGCATAAAATAATTATCCTAAAAGTTCATAACTGAGGTCTCAGTGAAAATTAATTAACGAAAGTTCCAATAAAGATACCGCTACTAGATTAGAACTTCCAAAAGCAAACATATCTGTGCAATAAAATTAATATAACAATAAAAATATACATTTTATGTTTGTTTAATACATAATTACTCTTTTCTGTCCATAAATTTATTACTGAATTATTAGTGGCAAGATATCGTATTATTACGTGTAGTTTACATTTTTGGAAAATGTAGTCGCAGCCCTCATTCATGGTATAAAGCTGAGCGTCCACTAGTCAGTTCCGGGGCGCCACGCCGCGGCGCGACGTTCATTTGCTGACAGGGAATTCGTCCACTGTTAACGCAGCGCTGCGCGTATATTTATCTTTGCAATATTGTGATTCACTTTATGCAGTTAAGAAGTGTGTGCGAACCCGAGATGATAATAATGGATTCCGATGAAGAACTGCTTTTCTTGGCTGCTGTCGGCGAAGCAGAAGAGGAAGAGAAAATCAATGTCCGAAACCGCTCTGACCCGCTCCGAACCGCGGCGTGCCGCGCTATGGTCCTAAAGGACGGGATTCCATTCATTTACATGTATTTTGTTAGGGGACGATTAGCGCCGCACCGCGCCGCGCCGATCCGACCGCCCGACCTAGAGGACGCTCAGCTTAATTCTTCTTTCTAATCTTTTCCTGACGCGAAAATTCCTTTTGCACTGTCTATGACAGCCAAATATAGATTTTCGTCCCAATTTCTATAGAACTTTTTTATCTTAATTTGTACCTACCTACTAAATTGCAAATACGAGCATGAAAAATATTTCATAGCAAATGGTTATTATATTCAGCGTTTTAAACTTAGCTGAACCTTAAGCTTTTTACGTGGTAATTTTCTAGTCATGCTTTCATTGCCATCACCAATTAGTTTAATACTATGTATGTTTTGCTTTTTTTAAATCCTTCAAATATGATGTCTGACTCCACTGAGGTTGATGTATTGTTCTATGTCATAAAGTACAAATATTTGTTTGCATATTTGTTTAATTTTGTTTTCATATAACGAAACAGAAAACGAAACAGACGCGTTTTCAGGTATTTAGACGCTTTAGAAAAGAAAACACTGAGACAGGTCAATTTTCTTTGGAAGGGGGACAAATGTTTTAGCTATTTGCAGTCACTTAGTTGCAACCCTAAAAGGGGGGTGAAGTTCACCGTAAAAATTTTAAATGGCAAGTGTTATATATCGATGAGCTTTAGAGAAGTGTTTGAATTTTTGAATTCTGATCATTATTTCCCGAGTTAGTGAGCTCTGAATATTCAAACTTACTTCATTTTTTTATTATTAGTGTAATAAATATATTTCATTACAATTTGGAGTTTTATTGGTTGATAGCTCAAGAGTAAAAGATAAATATAAATTCATTTTTTATGTCACCTTGGCGATTAGTTGCTTAAAATATTGAAATAGGTGAATTTTCTTTGCAAGGACACATGTTTTGCCCCAAAATTTTGAAATAGCAAGAGGTAAACACATCTGTAAAGCCCATCGATTGGGCTATCAAAGGATAGCTTTATAAATACACTTGCCATTTAAAAATTATATGGTGTACTTGACCTCCCTTTTAGGGTTGCAACTAGGTGACTGCAAATAAATAAAACATTTGTCCCCCTTCCAAAGAAAATTGACCTGTCTGAGCGTTTTTTTTTTTTTTTCTAAATCTTCTAAATACCTGAAAATGCGTTTTCGGTGGGCCACTCTGTATATATATAAACACTGCGCCATTCAGTGTACTATGATTTACTAACAAACGCTCTGGAAGACATTATCAAAGATATACCCTTACATATACGCTCCAAATTACAGCGGTTCCATCAGGATGGTGCACCGTCGCATAATACCGCAAGGTTCATAAATGGTTTACAATGTTCTTCCAGGTCAGTGGATTGGCATCCGCGATTTCTTCTTATGGAACCATGTAAAATCTAGTTAATTTAATACTGATAATACTGACTTTATTCATGTTACAAAATATATACAGCTGAATATAGTTTTTTTGCTAACTGATTAATGTGAGTGTGAAAAACTAAGATTGGATCGAGATGTGCTCCCAACAGTTTGATAGATTCCGTTTGGAAATTGTCATCCAGGTCATCATCTAGCTCTCTGCGAGTAAAGACGATGTTTTCAGTTTTATTTATATCTAGAGATTATCTATTTGTGCTGAACCATCTTTCAATGCCCACAACTCCCGCATTTGTTCAGTAAGGAAATTTAACTGCTTATTTTTAATACCGCTGTTGCGTCATCTGCAACAACAAGTAGTCTGACATCAGAAGATTAAATGAACACAGAACACTCGATGATTTGAGGAAATGTGTACTGGAAGCATTTAATAGAATTAAAAAGGTACACCTTAGGAATACTATAAGAGGCCTTCGGAAAAGAGCTGAAACGTGTATTCAGAACAACGGTGGACATTTCGAACATTTTAGAAAATATTTTTGATGTTTGATGTTATTTTGTGTTCTTTTTCACAATTTTTTTTTTTTTCACTCAATAATTATTGTTTATTAAATTGTTTTCTTTGTATTTAAATTTTATTTCAACCGTAATTTCCGTAACTTTGGAAATAAAACCCAATTTAGTTACATCATCGGAAAGAGAAAGAAAAAGGCGTATCAAAGTACGTCTCGGCCAACTACGATTGCTATTTAAAATAAAAAAAGTTACTAGTCGTATCTCAGTAGGCACTGAAATTGTTTCAAATTTAATTAGTCTACGTTAAAGAACTTATTAAACAGTGCAATTTTAAATAAACAGTTTGTTTCTACAATGTGAAATACCAAAAGTATTTAAATATAATAAAAAATGAAGAAATTTCTTACGCCCAGAAAAAAGAACAACGTTGTTATGAAAACCATACTATACTTTGCATGACATGAACGTTTAGCTCATACACACGTATTGTGAGCAGCAATTATATTTCTAATCTATTTCTATGGTTCGTATCATACTGTAAACATGTACAATAGTTAAACACATGGAATTGTTTTGCAGCTGTGAATATCCTCATCCACATGATTAATGTAATCAATGAATGTAAATTTACATACCAAATAGATCATCCAACTTTTCTTTATTACTCCAAACCAGTTTAAAATGAACGAATATTTATTAATTTTTCATAGACTGCTTTCACTTTTATTACAAGCACGAAAATTAGTTTTCCAAAAAAATATACGTATGTAGTTTTTTTAAATTTTCGTGGCCTGTTTAATGTATATATTTTTGTTCCTAGAATTTCCTTTTTAATAGATTTTCAACATTTTTATTTTTTTTTTCTGAAGGTGTGCATCATTTACTTTACGACCACATACAAATATTTATAATAATAATTCTGAAAATGTTCACACTATTTTAACAAGATGGAGAGCTGACCTTAGCCCAAACCTAAATTTGCAAAAGCGACGGTAATGATGATTAAGCACTTGCCAGAAAAATAATAATATGTGAGTAAAATATGAAATATCACATTTTAAATTTGTGTCACACCATTTCATGGTATTCTCAATAGGTCGATACTTTTAAAGGCCCCACATGCAAATGGATGCATAAAATAAATAACCATAAAAATAATTTAATTTTTCGAAAATTTTAATT
>JAFFZR010028455.1:0-12376 GCA_018397195.1 Lethrus apterus | reverse complement strand
ACGGAGCAGAGTTTTGCACCCATTATCGTCTAGTAAATGCGGAAATGAACACTCATAGAAGACAACATAAAGGAATTTTGTAGAATAAGAACAAAGAAATCAAAATCTGTGGATGTAAAGAAAAGATATCCGAAAGAAACTGATAAGGTAGTTGAAATAGAGAGGAATTCAGAGAGAAGAACTTTTTGAAAACATCGTGTCAACAAGGTAAAGTAGAATTTAATTATAGGGAAAAAAAGAAATCGACCAGAGAGTTGGGGGAGTTGGGGAAAATTAGGTGAGCACCTCAACCAATCATATGTGACGTATAATAAAATATTCTAGAACAAATTAAAAGGAAAACAAATAAGAGGAATAAGAGAAAAAAAAATCTAAAAGTCAATATGTATGAAATCCTGGAAGTATGGAAGTATTATAACAAAAATTTAGAATGGACAACTGCCAGCACGACATTGAAGAACGAGGAGAGGAAATAGAACATATCGAAGATGAACTCGACGAAAATATAAGTCCTGAAAAAAATTGCAGGAAACACCAAGTTAAAGCTTAACCATAAGAAAATCACTTCAAACAAAACCACTAACTATGACAATAGAAAGAAAACAACTAAACTGAGAGAGATCTCTACTCTCTCTCAGTTTTGTTGTTTTTAGTTGGAGAAAGACTGAGTGAGAGTAGATTGGCGAAGTAAGGGAAGGCGGAGAAAAGGTAGACCCATGTTACCTGGGTCTACCAGATAAAAGAATTGGGAAAAAGTAAGAAAAAAATCACCCCGACGGTCTAAACAAAGCATAAGGAGTAATGTAGAAGAAGAAGAAGAAAAATGTTGATAATTTAATTATATAAAACTAGTAGTCAGAATTTTTTAAAAAAACATATACATATTTAATTTAAATTCTTTTTGCTGTTTAAATTTTTTATTGTTGTTTGCAAATAATATTAAAATATGTTAACGCAGTTTTAAATATTAATTTTAAGTTTTTTAATGCAATAAAACAAATCTATCCTTCATATGGTTCAAAATTATACTCCTCGTCCTCACTATAGATAAGTAGGTGCTTTGCCCAAGGTGATGTACCTCATGTAACATGGTTATATTTTATTTTTTCCTGAAAGATCATTAAATTATTGCGAAATTTTGAAAGATATCGATTTAGTTTTTTTTTATTCAATTAACTGACCCTAACACAGTCCTATAGGATAACACTTTTGAATAAAAAAACATAATTGACGTTTGACGCTTGAAATATGTACACAGACAAATGATCCAATTTTGGTTAGGATTTTCTCTTTCTATTTACATTAACAAAATGTAATTTTGTGTCTTCTTAAGAGTTTAATTTTTCTCTTTGATATTTCGTAACAATGAACTCGCCAATTTAACGCAATACACAAAAAGAAATCAATAAACATTTCTTTTGTGTAAATCTTTTGTAAACAAACCTTTTGTTTGAAAACTCATTGACGTCAACGATTGACGCCACGAGACATACGCGCATCGTACTGAAAGGGCTTTACATCTGTTTTGCATTTTCGGATTGCTCAATAACTGTACAGCGTGGAATGTCTGAAATGAATATGAAAAGTTTGTGGAAAGTTGATAATGGGTAAATTTCTGTAGTTTTAATTAAAATTCATTTGCATTTAATGGTATTTAAATTTGATTTTGACATGAAATATATTTAAATTTAATTTTCATTAAAGGTTGGTTTTAAAAAATATATTGTCTGCGCGCATGTGTTGTTGATTTTGTCTTTACAATAAACATAAAAGTAGCCTGTTAAATATAAAAATATAAATCGTAATATATGAGATGCCCATGTTATGCTTGACAGCAATATTTATCAAGAAGGTAGGAAGGTATTTTACAATGAATACTTACATTATACGACAGTTATTTGCATCATAGTAAATAGTTGGCATTAAATTATAAACCGAGATATATTTTCATACACATTTTCTTTTTATTGAAAGATGTCATAGATGGTTAACTTAACGAAGATTTCTACCGTTGTCCACTGTTCTTTCTTGGTATCCGAGTTAGAATCTCGTCAATTCGACGTTATTTTAAATATAAGCGGTTTTTAATCAGCTTATTTTAATTGTAACAAACTTACAAACACAGACATTGCATGTATTGATAAATCATATAACGGTGAGATAATAATTAATATTAACGTGAATTGATGATTTTTCATACAAATAAATGATAATATTTATAATTATTGTGAGAAATATTCTAGAATAAGATGAATAAACAGCAAAATTCACATAGTATAAATATAACGCTTGAATTAATTGTAATTGTATAAAGACGTAACTAATTGTTGAAGACATATTTAATGGCTGCTGTGTAAATAATTATAAAATAAGTGTTGTAAGAAGAATTAACATTAAACGAAGTCTTTTTTATTTATTACCTTGTTTGAATAGATGAAACAAGGTAATAAATAATAAATCATTAAATACTGTTAATTCAATTTTTTCAAACTTATTCCTCATCAACGGACCTGTAACATGCAAGTTAGACAATTACTTTATTGGGAACGGTTTACCAATCGTAACCTATTAGATGTTAATATTTTTGTACAATATTTAAGAAATCATTAATTTTCCAACAATTAACATACACACAAAATACTTTACGTAACAAAACCAAAAAGTTGTAGTTAATATTTGAAATTAGCCAACGCGTTCGTTATATAAACTCAACACACTTCCCATTGGCATGGCACTAATATTTACAAATTTGTCTGCTGTTCTTATAATCGTCGAGTGTCGATTGAGGTCGAGAAAAGGGGTTGCGCCAAAAAAAAAATCCAAGAAAATCTGGAATATCAGAAAAGCTCTAGTCAAGGCTTTCTACAGAAAATTTTGGGGTAAAAAAGGGAAGAGTAAATTCTCACGACTTTAAAAATGGAGCAAATCAAGAAAGATTTAAATGAAAGGGAGGCGTAAAAAGAAAAGAATGGGAAACTGAAAGAACGAAAGAACAAACTAATTTAGACTTAATTATTATTTATAGAGAATGCAACCAGACAATCATGTTATTTTTATGCAGAAAGAGATGACCACAAATATTGGTCTGATATGGATATTATCGTTCGACTTTTCACAGCATAGTGGTTTTTTTGGTACGACAAGGTATCTTGTTTTTTCTTCAAATGATTTCTGTCGTAGACTGTGAATTATTTTTCATATATTTGCAAAGTTTCAAGCATTAATTCGTCAGAATCTACAATCCGAATTGGAATGTTTTTAATGGTTCTTATTACGAACCCATACAATCTGCGATATTGTTTCCGTTTTGGCCAAGATTTTTATGTTAACTGTAAAAAAAGCTTTCGAAAACTAAAGTTCTCTTCTTCTCGTCATTCATGTTTTGTTACCAATGTTTAAATTAAAATTATGACATATTTAATTCGTTATACATAGTTACATATTTTTTCTGCCACATAGTATCTATAGATTATTAATTAGACGAGGTCTGTTCAAAAAATACGTAGACTCGTGTCATGAAACAAAATATACTTTATTTACAGGTTGCATGTCTGGGACCCTTCAAAGTACTCCCCTCCCCGACGCACACACTTATCCCAACGGTGTTTCCACTTTTGGTAACAGTCCTGGAATGCTTCTTTTGTGATGTTCTTCAGCTCTTTCGTCGTATTTGCCTCAATCTCAGGAATCGTCTCAAATCTTTTTCCCTTCAAAGGTTTTTTGAGTTTGGGGAACAAGAAGAAATCACTAGGAGCGAGTTCAGGTGAGTAGGGTGGGTGGGGAAGTGATCAAGTTTTTGGTCAAAAACTCGCGGGTTCTGAGTGCTGAATGGGCTGGAGCGTTGTCGTGATGAAAAAACCAGTCATGACTTCTCCACATTTCTGGCCTTTTCCACCGGATAGCGTCTCGCAGACGCTTAAGAACTTCTATGTAGTTAGTCTGGTTCACTGTGGAGCAAAGTCACTCATTCTAAAACCCGCCAAACGAACAAAAAGCACTTCACAAAAAACTGCGTAGCTAATCAACCAATAATGATATTTGCCTTGTAATCAGCTGATCTGTACGAAGAAGGCGAGACCAAGCGGATTACCCTGCAACCAACTGGGCCCGCACAATGTATTTCACGTATTTCTTGAACAGCCCTCGTATACGGAGAAGGACTTTGACCTTACTACCTTTAGCTAATTTAACCTGCAATAAAACTAACCTTTTATGTTAAACACAAATGTAGTCCATGATAATATCGTTAGATAAAAATCTAAATGTGTTTTATAGAAGTAATATTTTGATTTGCCTGCTGGAACTGCGTTCATACACGTGTGCTATTGAGTTAACATGTAGTTAAAATTGAAACCCTGTACATTCTCGTCACGATGTTTTTATGTTTTAACTTCTTCATTTTAATAATAATATAATAATTCTTTATTTTATTCTACAAAATTGATTTTAATGTTAAAATCTGACGTCAAGTTATTATAATAAACTTCTAAATAAACAAGAAACATACGAGCGAATTCAAAAGGACATGTACAACGCAAAGGCTCACATTTGGGGGGGGGGGCACCAAGGTTACCTCTGTGGTGGTAAAAGTGGGGACGATGAGTGGACGATCCCGCGCTTCAGATGTGGAAATGATTAGAACAAATATTGGCTGAGTAATATCGTCTGTAGATTCGGCGGATTGGGTTCGGTTTGGAACAATGATGGGGTGAATTTGTCAGTTAGGAGCCTGGAGAAGATAGAAAGTAGGGAAGAAAATGGAGGAAGGTCATGGACGAGTCTAGGTCTGGGCCGGGCGTTATCAAGAGGATGAAGTGTTAATTGCTGGAAACGCTTAACTAATATTGGTGGGCTCTGGTGGCCGAACTGTGAGGACCACATAGATTAGTTAGTTTATAATTTTTTTTTTACAATGACAGTAAAGTATGTTGTTTTTGTTTCAATAAGCAAATAGCGCTTATCGTGATAAGCAATTTTAAATAATTTATTCTCTTAATCTAAACTTGCCGGTAATGCTTTATATGAACTTTTTTGTTTATTTTATGTATGTTTATGATTAAAGTGCAGCTGTAGTTAAAAAGTTATGTTGAATTTTTAAGAATTTTATGTTCCAGCTTTGCTAACACATTAAATATATTCCCTACTATGTAGTCATGTTCGTTTCCTTATTGCTCATCTTTAAAAGTTTCACTGCAAGTATCTTATTTATGTCTAATAAAGTGATATAAAAATTTCATGTTGGTATTCTTCATTCTATTTCACAATATACTGATAATAATAAAGAACCATCTTACCTTTAACATAAAACGATTTATCAGAATACGCACTTTCCCACAAGAAAATTGTGGAAAACGCTACAATAACACGTGTACTTTTAGTTTGTAAGATTGTTCTTTATTATTATTTTATAACGGTTTAAACCATGATGCTAATTAATTTCTAAAGCGCAGGTGTTTAAGGTAATCGGTATGCGTTTTAGATAAAGTCAAGCGTACTTAATCAACTCAAATATTTAACTTTAATCAAAAGGTTTAGGTTGAATTTTAAGTAAAGCGCACCTTTATGATTGTTTATCTGTATTGCGACGTGGATGGATGACGTGGCCGTGGTCAACTCCCGAGTTGCTCGTTTGTACTTCACTTTGAAGTATTTACTGTGCTTCCATGTTAACGACAGCGTAATATATTATATCCCGGAGAAATATACTGAACAAAATTGAAAACGAGATTACACTCGGCTCGCAATATTTATGTTGCATGCAGCCAACTGCACACGTTTGGCGTAGTGTTCTTTGTCAATTAACACGCCCAACAATCAAAGAAGCGAACGGAAAATTTATTTCGTTCGGACGGATGAATGCACGATAGTGAATTACATTTGTCTTAATTCGTTGAGTTGTAGTTAACATTCATTTGCATTTTTATGGCAAATCTTACTTCGAAACTCATAAAATATATATGTATCAAGCTATTGGTTAAATACAACAATAACTACGGTCATGTTTTTCGCTCCTATTGATATATGACACACGTAGTTAATAAGTAAGTTTGGCTGAGAAACTTGCTTACAAGAACCATTAACAACCACGTCTTGTTTATTCCCATATTCGTGGACACATTGCGAAGCCATACCAACATAAACTTTTATTTAAACATATTATTATCATCATGAAATTAGCTATTTTAATTTACATATTATACAGTGTGATACGGAAATAAGTACATATATTTTAACAGGTGATAGCTGACAGATTTTTATTAACAATTTAAAAAATAATTATGAGACGTTCGTCAAGAAGTAAAATGTATGTATGTAAAAATAAAAATGGCAATAATTAAAAACTAAGGAAGGTACTGCCTTTCAGGTTCTCTTCTAGGTGGTTTGAAAGCCATTTTTTAATGCTCAGTTAAAGCTCTCCAATTTTCTGCTGCGTATTTATGAAAGTTTCGTCCACCCTTTATCAGACACATAGGATTTTGGCGAAATTCCTTGAGATAGTTGGATTTCTCTTAGATGTTCAGCCATATTCAAAAAATGTAGAGTAATATCCTTTAAAAGATTCTGTAAATACTTGTCACAATTTTGTTGACAAAACTTTTATTTATAAACGTACCCAGATGATTGGATTAACTTATATGTTTATCATTTTGAATCGTAAACATACAGTAAAATTTTATTTTAGGATCGGACCAAGTAAAAAATTATGGGCTTGTCATCTCACACGTCCAAACCCAAATCCGCAAATATCTTCATTATAAATTTTCGAAAAATGTAATTTTTATGTGATCATTCGGTTTTAGGTACGGCCCTGTGTCCATTTCAATATGTGTCGCGTTGAAAATCAACTTCCTTTGGCGGGAATAACATGAAATGTTGCGAAACAACCCATATTGATGATAATTCGGCGTTATTGTCATATTTTACTCAAAACTTAAAATATTTTTTTTCTGGCACACCTTTCAACATGGGACCGTCATTTTTGCATATTTGGGGTTGGGCTATTGTCAGCTATCACTTGTTAAAATATCTGTACTTATTTCAGAATCATCCTATATAAATAAATACTAAAACTTATTGGTAGTAATGACTGGTCCAATTAACCAATTCTCGATATGCTGGTGGTTAGCTGGTCTAAACACGTAAGGATTTTCCGAAGCATAATAATGGGAATTCCGTTGATCCGACACGTAAAAAATTAGAACTTTCGGCAAAATTGAGGATCTCTTTCTACTTTTTATAAAAACCAGTTGCAAAAATTCTCACGACGTGGAAAATCTTCGGGTTATAATCGTCCTATTAAATGTATAGATTATGTACTATAAATATTACCACAAAGGAGAGCGCGGTGTACGATATTTGACCAAAGATCCGGAAATTTGCTGGAAACTCGACAACGCGCGACGTTCCAAATGAAAAGAATATTTCTTCACAGACGCTTATCTGTAGCTTTGGCTTTTATTATCTACGCGTTGAATAAATTTAAACTAGGCACATTTCCGTATTTTTTCCATTTTTATAACATTCATTGAAATTCTTTTCGAAATAATTTGCTTCAAAGAAATTTTCAATATGAGAAATTTTCATAGCAGAAAGTAAAGGCGGTTTTAAAACATGAAATAAATGTATAATTTTGTCGGAAATGTGCTTACGTTACACCGATGCCTAAAATATGATTGACGGAAAATTTTAATCACTTGAGACCAAGTAGTATATTACCAACTTGTTCGAAAATGATCGAAAAAGTACTTGTTTTTCAGCTGCAAGCACATTTAAATAAATATAAGATTTTGCCTGAAACTCAGTCTGGTTTACTTTAAGGACGATGACGTTAGATTATTCTAAAGCATACAGTAAATGCTTGCAATACTTCATTATATAGGTGTGAGTGAAAGTTCTATTAAATTAGTACAGGCTTACTTAACAAATCGTAGACAATTTATAAACATTTCATATATGAACCTGTAAATATAATTAGAGGAGTCCTACAAGGCTCAATAATCGGCCCCATTTTATTTCATATATACAGATCTGCATTCTTATTTGACACACATTGTAATATTATAAGCCGATGACAATCAGATTTATATGTCTTTTTCCCTGCGGATATTGAAACTGTTGATATCAGAATTAATTTAAATCTCCATGAACTTTATACCAAATCTTTAGGGCATTAGTTATTTTTGAATCCCGATGAATTTTCAATTATGGTATATGGTAGAAAGCATTATTATTGACTTTGGACAAAGTTAATATTAAAATTGGTAACAATAATTTTCATATTAAAGATACAGTTAAGAACTTGGGTGTCATTTTGGACTTTTCGTAAAAATTTACGGATCATGTTTCGAAATTGTTGCAATCAGTGACATACTCTTGCTTGTAAACACTTGAAATTATACTTATATTATACTCGTGAGCAATCAAATATTAAAAAAAAAAAAACATGAAAATGTAAAAAATATATTTTATTATATTTTCAACTCCAAGGAAAAGACAAAATAAATTTACAGTTTCATATTAAAGTTACATAAGAAAAACAGAATATGAGATGTAATATTAAATATCTTTATAATGGACGGCATTATATGTTTAATCTAGCTCATTAAAGGTGTTCAAAGCAAATACTTTTGCAAGCCAAGCTGTTGCTCAACCTGTAGATTGCCCATTTGTTAAGGGGTTAGTTAGTAGCTTAACGAACAGTAATAAGTCGGATTGATTGTATTTCGTGGTTAACTAAATTCATAATTGTAATTGTAACGAAAAATGCTTTACGCAAAGATTGAATCTAAATCCTCATTTCTTACTGAACATCTTATTAATTCAGATAACATACTTCTCCCTCTTACCAATTATATTGATGAACCTTCCTTCTTCTTTAGTGTTGCTTCATTTTCGATTGTGAAGTCTGAAGTACTGATTAAAGAACAAAACATATTTAATTTATTCCAATAAGACATAAAGGTATTGGATTTTTCATGTCAGGTAAAATCGGCAAAAAATAACGTAATGGAAAATGTTGCAAAATAATTAGAAACGTGATAATAAAATTCAAAATTGTTATTGAGCTAAAACAAATTCGAATATTTTCCAATAATTCAAATAAACGATAACAAAAGAGTACCTAATCTCTTTAATCGTTATATCTTTGAATTGAAAAGAGATAGAATTGTTTCTACATTTCTCTCATCATCATTGTCGAAACATAGAGATGTTCCGCGAATGTTGGTATATTTTTATTTTTATTAATAAAATATTTTGAAACTTAAAAGAAACTTTATCGCTAAAATGCAAACGAAAACGATTGTTCCGTTTTAATACTACGAAACATGTGATAGACAAACTCTATTTCCTGGTCATTTCCAACCTGTCAACTTTATAAAGCCATAAACAGAATAAGCCCATAACTATCAAACCTGTTCTGAATATATGTAGTTCGTCAAATAACTTACACGTTTATAAGTACTTATGGCTCGTGGTCCATGTATTTCATTGGGAAACTTCTCATTTGCTACATTAACTACTTCAATATAAATTCAACAAACAATGTATGGATTTGACGCAAACTAAATGTATTGTCAACGATAAATTAATTTTGACACATGTATAAACTTTGTTATGAGGTGTAAAAATATGAGTGTTCGCTACTTGTAATATATGGACTACAAACGATAAAATCAATAGATCGTGCTTTGCGTACATATTAAGATCAACACAACGGGGAAATGGATCGAAAAAGTGTGCAATCAAAGGAGAAAATTTATTACTATTATATTAATTTCGAACATTATGAACGAAAAAGGCGGAAAATAGCGTAAGGAAGATAGAAGAAGTGGAATTTAAATTAAACAATGAAATGATGAAGAATAGTGAACCTAGATGGATTAATTAACCGCTATATGAATTTATTTGATTGTTCCACTGAGAATCTATTCCAGTAACGTTGCAGTGACATGTCTCTGTTAATCAACAAATTGAATTTGAATGTGTCTGGGATTTATACAGGTGAGACGTACATCTTAGTGCATCAGACTTTAACTGACTGGCATTCCATGGTTATCTGTATCTGCCGACTCCCGACAAATACTGGCAACTAATCTCGCGTTCGTAGTTTCTGAAATAGAAACTAACGCGATACGTTGATTACCTTTCTGTTCATGCGTAAACCGTGGATAACTCTGCATGTTCTATTTACTCAAAGTAGTAATTTTTGATCGTGATGAATTTTACATATTCATGGCTAAATAAAGTCTTAGAAAGTATATTTTTCTCATTTATGGCATTTTTATTGTTACATTAATTATTACTATTAAATGAATTTATGAATGTATTTTCATAAAAAAATATTTGAATGAAATTGAGATTCAAGTAGTGAGAACCTACAAAATGTTAAAATTAGAAGATTGGAAAATAAAATTCCTCTACTGTTTTTAAGTTATTGTATGTTCATTATTTTCTATTCCATTCTTAAGAAAGTCTCAGAAAATATTTACTCGTAAGAATGATACAGACATATGGTGTGTGACTAAATGAACTTTGTAAATTATTCGTTTAGAAAATAATTAGTTGCAATTAAAAATGTTAAAAAACACAAAAAATTCTCAAATTTCCACACAGAATTTTACCTTTTTATCTTTTCTTCAATTCATTGGCTTTATTTAAATAATCCGTATTGATAGAAATTGGTTGGTAATAATGTTAGAATCATCGTGAGAAGAGCAAGCATAAGGGTTAATGTATACTTTTGTTGCTGGGGAGAGTAATCAGGGTAAAATTCAGCACACTTACCATAGCAAAATTTACTCAAGCGACAATTTTTAGCGTAATACGGATAAGATTCTCATGTTTGAGAAAATAGGGAACCAAACGCATATTAAAAGGTAATAACCCAATAAAAAGTAGACGAATTTATTAGTACATAAAAACACAATTTTATATGCCATTTTTTGTGACAGAATTTATTACATTGAAATTCCTGTACGATATTCATCCTTCTAATAACAAATCTGATAGCGAAAACGCACCAATAATGGTATGATAGATGCACTGATTTGGATTACTTTTTGGTAATTTTCAAAGGAGCATAGGAAGATGAAGATGTACATTATACTTAGAGTACATGCGACTTATAATTATCTAATTGATGTTATTAGTTTTGTAGTTATTTGATAAGTTTTCAACGAACAATACATGAAGTAAATCGATTTGTGATATTTTAACATTGTTAAAAGAAATAATAGTATATTTCAAAAATGTTGGCCACCAGTATTTTTCCCAAAACTTTACATGTATAATTAGAAATGTCGTTACTATTTATTATGTTGGGATTTAATAAATTGCTATGTCTCATTTTTCGCTTGATTCCTTCTTATCACATGCCCAAGTTCGAAGAACTTATCAGGGCTGAAAGGGAGGGATTTTTTTTGTTTCCCCCGTGATTACCTCTCACCACTTGCCCCAAGTTCTTGAAGAACTTAACTGGACTGAGAGGGAGAGATTTAGTTGCGGCCACGACCGTCTTGCCGATGTTAAAATCCATTCCAGGATGTGCTGCAAGGATTAGGAAAACGTGAAAATCATAATCATAATACTCGGTCGGAAGGCCAAATCAAAGTCAGAACTAAACTTAAATCTGTGATATAAATTTACAATGTCCCCTAAGACTTGAACCCTAGACCTTAAGATTACTAGCCTACTGACTAAGCCACTACACCAGCAATCCTATAATAATAATAATACTGTTTATTTGCCCAATAGAAAAATGCATTAACTATAAAATATATACAGAGTGTTCAAAGTTATCTGCGCACTATTGCTATCTTCGTTATTTTTGGAGCTACAGAGTCGGTTAAATTAGCAAAGATACAGTGATTTTTCCGCTGATTACAATGCTTCACACAAAAAAACAATTGCGCATCAGATTTTAGAACCAACTCAGATAATTAGATTTTTTTAAATGGAACACCCTGTATATTTATGTAACAGTCGGTAGAAAATGAAATTTTGCACAAAATCTTCTTATACTACTATAACCCAGAAATGAAAAACAAAAGAGCTACGACGACATTATTACAGGTCACCGCACATGTGATAACTTTGCTAGTAGAGAAGCTACAGTGTTGGTCAATACATCAAAAATGTGTAGTTTTTTCTACTGATTACAATGGCGTACTCAAAAAAAAACAGTTAGGAGTCGCATTTTCGAACTAACAAAAAAAAATTTATGAGACATCCTGTATATTTTAATTGATAAAAAGTTAAATTTTAGATAGAATACTCTTCTAATACTACAACCGTAAGATGAAAGGCCAAATTTTAATATAAAATAAGTAAATGAGTATCAAAGCAAGCAGTTCGAAAATGCGACTGGCAATTGTTT
>JAFFZR010028454.1:0-12377 GCA_018397195.1 Lethrus apterus | reverse complement strand
TGTTCTGAGGGGTTGGGGGTTGGCTTGCAAACATTTGGTTTTGGCCATTTTAGGTCACAAGAAAGATTGAAAACATCACTGAATGTTTAAACAATGGATGTTACTGATAATAATACAAAACTAAGTGTTCCAAATTTCCAAGCTCGATTCTAATTAAATTTCTTGCCACAGTGTCCCCATTCATTATGTCATCATTCCACATTCATATTAGAAGATGTACATATATGTATCCGCATTAGTATAGTGAATAGTAAACGTGGATTTCATTTAAATACAAAACCCAATTGATACCAACAATACCAACATCAAATGAATCGAACTTAATCGTCGATGTCTGTTAGTCGAATGTGTGTACAAAAATATTTGTATAAGGAAATCGTGACAAAAACCGCGCGTATAACGAACCGTCAACGACGTTTTCATTCGTGTTGTTCATATAGACATTAAGGAAGGCAGAAAGCTAACGTGTAGATGTTTAAAATTTAAATAAACAAGTAGGAATGAGCTTGACCGATGATGTCTTCGGGTTATTGGCCTCCGTTGAGTGTACTTCCCGGTTTTGCTCGAGTCTCTTTTTAGTCATTCGCCATGGCTTGGCCACTTGGCCAACCGTAGACAAACAACTTTTCTATTATTTCGCTGTTATACCATCACCATTTTATTTTAAATTTGCACCAAGTAACTCGGAATCGACATAAATTGAATGACTCGCTAAATGGATTTTTTTATACGTAGTTTTTAATATTGATTTACTCCTTGGTTCGATAAAATGTTTGTTTGTTAATAAAAATCTGTAAAAAGATTCTGAAATTGTTGTGGTATACAAGCCCTCAAATATTGAAAATAAAAAAAAATTGGAAGGAAAATTATTGTTTGTAATTAAAATGGAATTATAAGATGGAATGGAAAAATAAATTGTTATAAAGAAAATACACTTGAATTGGAAAACAGAGAAACAAGGAACAGTGGACTTGGGTTTTACTGGTTCAAAATAGAAAGCAGACAAAATTATTAGTATTTTTTTTTAATAGACCAAGTTTTGAAAGAAAAGGTAAAAATAAATATAATAAATGAACGAAAAACGAATAAACAATGAAGATTGAGAAACGGCGAATACATAGTGTTCGCCCCAAGTGAATAATCAGGAAATCTGTTTACCTGGAGATCTCAATGCTAAGGTTGGAAAAAAAATGACAGTCGTGGGAGATGATAATGAATAACAACGATTAAAGACTTGTGGACTCATTAGCGTCTTCACTAGGACCTACTTTGAGAAATCTGAGGTGGTGCTTTAGATATCTCCCCATGTGGGTCGGTTTGCGGTGCACTTACTGATGTTATGATGCCGTTACCTGTCTTTTCTACTCGCTCATCTAGGAGTGGAATGGTTTTTTGTTTTCTACTTCCATTGTGAATTTTATGGGTTGACGAATTTCATTGATATGCTCCAAGTGTTAAGAGCAGCTATCATTCCAAATGACAAAAGTGTCGTCTACATATCTGAGCCATTTCTTGGGTTTGGTAGTTGCCGATTCGATAGATATTTCCTCAAAATACTCCATGTATATATTAGCAACTATTGAGTGGGGATCCCATTGGAAGGCCTTCTTCTTATTTGTAAAACTTCATGTCTTTTGTAAGTTGTTTTCAGGTAGCAACGTAGGAGCTCCAGTATATCGTTTATTGGTACTGCCGTTCGCTCTTGTAACGCTTGATCCTCTACAAGTTTCTTTTTAATAATCAGGAGTCTCTACGTCCTGGTGTCCTGTAGTATTTCTACAAAGTGTGCGGAATTCTTGACTTATGTTGATATGCGATTCTTTGGTATTTTTGGGAGTCCATATACAGGGTGCGGCATTTATCTTGAGACAACTGAATATCTCGTTAGCAAGACGTTTTTGAAAAAAATGTTTCAGACAAAAATTATTGGAACCTATATTTTTCTCGACTCTACGGAAAAAAACAAATAAATTTTGTTCGAAAAATTATTCTGTTGGACCTTTATTTATTGAGATATTCAACTTTGAAATTTGTTTACATTAGAACTCAAGACAAGACTGCTCTTGTTGTCTGTTTCTGTATTATTGTAACGAATGCTTAAAATGATGACGTTTGACGTTGACGTTGACGTTTGAAATTTGTTTACATTAGAACTCAAGACAAGACTGCTCTTGTTGTCTGTTTTTGTATTATTGTAATGAATGCTCAAAATGATGACGTTAGACAAGCAAGTAACGAACTTGAAGATATACATTTTCAGTTCACTCATACTCGTTTACATCATCCTCATTTTGAGCATTCGTTATAATAATACAAAAACAGACAACAAGAGCAGTCTTGTTTTGAGTTCTATTGTAAACAAATTTCAAAGTTGAATATCTCAAAAAGGTCCAACAGAATAATTTTTTTTTTTTGAATAAAAGTTATTTGATTTTTTCCGTAGATTACGAAACTGATGAGAAAAATATAGGTTTCCATTTGAAAAAACGAAGTTGACCTTGAAATCACCTTGAACCCATCCACCTAATGAAAAATAAGCATTGCCGTTGCATTTCCCCCTCTGAATCAAATAACTTTTGCCTGAAACATTTTTTTCAAAAACGACTTGCTAACGAGATATTCAGTTGTCTCAAGATAAATGCCGCACCCTGTATATGTGAGGGTTTGATGTCGTACGGTGTGAGTTCTGTCCTTGTTCGATCTTCGGGACAATTTTTGAATTTATATACAGTTTGATATACTATCCTCTCTATCGATGCTCTTGGATCCTTTGGGAGCTTCTTGTAAGACCCCTTCCTCATGGTGTCCTCCAATTTTTCTTTGTAATCGCTAGTGTCCATTAGAACGGTTGCTTTGGGCTTTGTCTGTGGGAAGAATTTTGATATCTTCTTTGTTTTTGAGATTTTTGGAGGCTTGTTCGTCGCACTTCCTGAGATTTTTGTCTATCCTGGGCTTCTTCTACAAAAAGGATTGAATTTTCCATATTATTTCTTTTACATCCGTGTCTGGTACTCAGTTTACAGTATACCTACTCTACACTCGCAATGATGTTTTCGTAAGGAATCTGGACTAAGACTGGACTATTATAGGACTAATCCCTAACATTGAAAACAGGAAAATGATTGTAATGAAATCTACAGACTAAAACACAAAAATTATGAAAAAGTCTATGTACAAGCGTCGATATTAAAAAAAAACTGTTGGCATTTCCTTCAATATTATTAGAAACTCATTTAAAGTTAAAGTAGACCCGATTTTAACGACACTGCAATATTGGTTTACGGTCGGCAATAACTTTCAATTACATAGACACATTTTACGAGATCTTGCATAAAATCCTGTTATATTATTTAAGAAATATTCACAGAAGAAAGAATTGTAGTTCGTTTCGTAGAAAGATGAGCAAACCCCCATTTATAGGAGGAAAAATATGAGGGCGCGATGTTAATTTCAAATTAAATAAAATTTAGGCTTCTTGTAATTTTTCTTGTAATTTTTAATTTACATTAATTTTTTATTGTTTTTTTTGTACTAATAAGACATGGTAATATTTTCAAAAAAAAAGTTATATAAATGCGTTTAACATTCTTGATAAAATCTCGATAATCATGGGAGAGGGGGTCGAATTTGTATTTGAGGGAAAAGGGGGCGTGCAAATGAATTATTTACCATATGTTACCAATTTAAATTTAATATAAATTTTGCCATTCATTAATTTCAAAGAATTTTTTCACAAAGACAAACTGATACTGTAAAACCGTTGTCCATCGTTTCGTTTTAGAAAACAAACGCTGAGAACTGTAAAATCGAAACGGTGCAGTGTAATTCGTACAGTAATTTTTGTGTTGAAAGAAACCTGAATTCAATTGAAAATGAACTGTAATGTCACATGACCGAACGACTGAAAGTGATTTTGGTGGACCGTTAGAAAGATCGAGTCCGTATAACCGTTCCGGAATGAAAACGAAATCTGTATGTAATACAATTTGCCCTCGACATCGCCATAGTTGGCTGTGGTTAGTATTTGTGTTTAAAAAATCATTATTTTTATTATTTATTACAAACAAACAAAATATATATACATGTAAGTCGCTTAGGTATCTATATTTTAATTCATTAATTATCTATTTCATATGTACTCCATATATAGAATGTTTGAATGTTATTCTAGAAAACATTGAAAATGAACAGAACAGAAAAATAATAAGAAAAACTTTAAACAAAAAATCAACCAAATTCCCTGTATCTACGACACTGGTTGCAATTTTTGTTTTAGAGTAGTAACTGCACTGTAAAAATGTATTTTTTGTCATCAGGAAAAAGTGTAATAAAGATTGAAAAAAATGATTTTTTTTTAATTAAAATTTAAATTCAAAAATTATGTATTTTTATCTTATTCTCATCGTATTGTTTTTCTTTGACAATTATGCATTTTTCAAAATTGGTTTGTTAAGGTTATCTCAATATTTTTAAGTAATTTATTAATTTCCATACTTTTGGAATATAAGATTAAACCAACCCGTACGTAATTATAGAAAAGAAATTTTACATTTTTAAATCAATCCCCTAAAGATATAATTTATTTAATTTACATCAAATTATCGTCAGTAAAAAACAAAGTAAATTATATAAAAATAAATGGGATGTACCCATAATAAAAGCAAAATAAATCGGCGTTAAACCGTAAAGGTTGCTGATATATTAGGAGAAAATTACTGCCAAAGGTAATTTAATTTGGGAACACTTTACGGCATCGAATAAAATCTCGGGTACAATTTTTCTGAGTAGCATCTGTTGTCGACGTACCTGGATTTTCTTTCTCCCGATCGTTTCGAAGGATAATCGAAATTGAAAGTAATTTGAAACCGAAAGGAAACAGTTGGTCGTGCCTACCTGTATTTTTATAAAGAACATCTTTAAATATCGAAATTTTTGTGTAATATTTCGCAAGGAAATGGGTTTTTGTCCTTTTCTATGGTTTTTTTGATACAAACGTTTTTCGCTAGAGATTTTTTTTATTAATGTAAAATTTTAAATTTTAAAGGATATTTTGTTTGTTAAAATATTTTTATTAATAATTTATACTTACTTGAAAATTGCATAATTATGAAATAATTTTATATAATGATTTGATTTATATAATTGATTGAGGAAGAGGATACTTGTTGAAACTCCATTTTTTAAATTAAGTTATCATCCTTAATTTAAAAAATGATGAAACCTTCGAATTTTATTATTTCTTAATTTAAAAAATATGACTGTATGTGCTAATCAACATATCATTCAATCAATTAATCAATAATTATTTTGTTTTTTTTTCAGTTTTTCAATTTATATTTTTTATTTCTTTTATTATTTATTCACAATTTTTCTTATCATTATTTTTTATCTATTTTCTTCATCTAATATATTTGATTATAAATTTCTTAACATCAGTTTCTAATACAAGATGCATTATGTTCATTCTGAAATATTCTACATTGAAGATTTTAAAATAATATTTTTGAATGTTTCGTACTAAATACCAAAACAGTGAAATAAATTGTGAAGTACAATATCAAATTTATTACGTGTCATATTATTCATGCTGTTTAGATGTGTTTACCTTGTTCGGTCCATATACATGTCTAACGTTTCAAGACAGCAAAGAAGGAGTAAGATCCTTTACTTATCTGTAAAATAAAAATATATACATATATCATACACCAAATATAAAAAATAAATTCTAATATTTATTATGATATAGATAATTTATCATATCAATTATCAATTAATTTTTCGTATCGATGATTTTGTTTAAAACTGGAAATTTATAGTTTTATTATGTGAAATCAATGGTAATATAATAATAAAAATAAAGTTTATTAGCAGTTATTATAAACAAAGAAAAATAATAAAAAGGGTGCCAAGTTTTGGAAATGATTAAACTGAGCAAATTAACCCATTTAGGAAAATTGAATTCATTTTGAAAAATCCTATTCACATTCGAAAAATCAGAATAATTGCATTCGACATTAGAAATTCATTATTATTTTTTTTTTTAATTGTGTTAAAAGTTTGGGACGTTGTTGCATTGAAGGACGATCTGAATGCCGTTTATAATTGAGTGAAGCAACATTGATGCATTTTTTTTTTTTAAAGAATATATTTAAGATTTTTTTTTAATTATAGAGTCGCACTCAAACTATAATTTACAGAAATAGCTCTCGCGTGTTAAAATTATCGACTTTGGAAATACTATACGGAAGAAAATATAAATCTTGAAGTTTAATTACATTGACAAATGTAGACAGTGTTAATGGTGAAAATTTGCCCATTGTGAAGTAAATTGGCCGATGCATGCGCGACATCGATATCAGCATGCTTCTCTTAAAAGATGCATCACTAGCAAACCAATCTCCCTCATATATGGCCAACGGAATTCCTTCACCCTAGAAAAATAATTCTATACAGGTGTCCACGGAAAAACGAAACACCCTCAATATCTAAGAATCCAATTTTTTTTCTTAAAATCACTGAAACACGTAAACTTTAGATCGATGGGGGACAACTTTTCGCGGAGAAATGATCGCCATATCTTGAACCCCCTAGCCGCAGGTGTGCCAACCGTAAAATTCTTAAATTACACTAAGGGTTGAGTGATACCTCATTTAAAAGCTTACGTAATTTGCATTTCAACGGTGTATCAATTTTTAAAATCCATCAATTCGTTTTCGAGAAATTAGCTTTTCAAGATAACTATGGTACAAAACAGAAACGATTTTTGTAACGGTTGTAGTTACAAAACGGTCAAGATTTATTTGAGAAGTTGTTGGAAATGGCCTCCCCCAACTTCCATACAATTATACAAACGTTGCTCAAACCCACGACGTACATTTTGAAAAATTTCAGGGGTCACTACACGGCAGGCAGGAGATAGAATTGTACATTCTATCTCGTAAATTTTCTAAAGACGTCGTGGGTTTGAGCAACATTTGTATAATTGTTCTCGAAAACGAATCGATGGATTTTAAAAATTGATAAATCGTTGACATGCAAATTACGTAAGCTTTTAAATGAGGTATCACTCGACCCCTAGTGTAATTTAAGAATTTTAGGGTTGGCACCCCTGCGACTAGGGGGTTGAAGTTTACGTGTTTCAGCGATTTTAAGAAAAAATTTTTAATTCTTAGATAATGAGGGTATTACGTTTTTCCGTGGACAGCCTGTATATAAATTAGTATAGTATAGTTTTGAGCGAGACAGGGCAGGAAAGGCTAGTGGTGGAGACGGGAAGGAGAGCAGCAAAGTATGAAATGGAAATGAGAGAAAGGAAGAAGACGCACTGGACTAAGATGATGCTGGAATAGATGGCAAAAAAAGGACACAAAAAAAGAAGCTGTCAAGATGGGAGGGAGAGTGGCTGTGTAAGAGCAGGATGGTCATTGGTGCCAGTGGAAAGATAGGCATCAAAAGGAAAGGAATTTGTGAAGAAAAAGATGAAGGTATGTGGAAGGACAGGGGAGATACGAAAAAATACAGAAGGGGAGGTGTAATAAAAAGTACAAGGTCCTGTGTGCATATGGGAACATGCCAGAGTACTTGAAGGCATAGAGAAGCGGTGTGGAAGTGAAGAGAAAGCAAATAAATATTTTATGGGAGTGGATTTCAGAAAATGCAGATTTTGTGGGGTAGGGGAAGACGAGTGGGAACATGGATGGAGGGAGTGTAAGCGACTGGTCCCGGGGAAGGACATGATCTGAGGAAAGAGGTTTAAGTGGTGTCTAAGCGAAACAGGTGTAAGGACGGAAGCCTTGAAGAGACTGAAGAAAAAATTGGACGAGGCAGAAATGGGAGAAAGGAGGAATTTTGTATAACTATGTGGTGTAATAGAATATGCCAAATAAAGGCTTTTTATAAGTTAGTTTCTGTAAGACGAATTGGTAATAAATAAAAAATCAACATAAAGATATAAATTGTCACAAAATATAGATTGTCACAAATCGCTCAGAAAGTTGAATAATAAATTTATTTCAGATGAACAGGAGTTCTTCAAAAAGGTAACATATATCAGAGTCAGAAAAGGAAAAACGAAGACATTTCAAGGAGACAGTAGAATGGGAAAAGGAACAGAAAAATGAGATAGTGCGGGAATCCAAGATAACAACCAAGGAAAGAACAAAGGAAATTAAAATAAAAGAGAGAGGAATAAGAGATAATACAATTGGAGTAAAGTCCACGAAATGAAGAAAGTGCAGATATTCAAGACATAGAAAAATATTTATATTAAGTGCGACAAGAACAAAAAAATGTGAGGTTACACGCTATATAATAAACTCAAAAAGCAAACAAGATGGTGAAACCAAACGGCGAAAGAAAATGCTATGGAAGAAGCATCTATAGACACGAAGGAAACTCTTACAGTCATGGCCAATGTAATAAAGCAGACAAAACAAAAAGTGAAAGGTGTGGGACATCAGAAACGAAAGAAGTAACAATAAGAGAGTGTGTATTTGCTGATGGTGTGACAATATTCCCGAATACTGACAAAATATAAAATTATAGCAGGAATTATTATTTCAGAAAAATATAAAAATTAACAAGGAAAAAGTTATGGATTATAAATTATGGATTATGGATGCAAAAAAAGAGAAAATATCTAACAATTAGGACTAACAAGATTAATTAAAGTAACAAGATCAACACCATCTGTATAAAAGAAACCAGAAAAAGAACAAGACAATTCGGACATTTATGTCAGATGAGCAAAACAAGTTTGAGAAGCACGGGGAGGAGATAAATAAATCAATAAAATACTAAGAAGAAAGAGCTGGGTATAGATGAAAAAATGGGAAAGAATGGTGACAATTTTATAGGCAATAGAGCTAAACTTCAACAAAAATTAAGAAATAAAGAAATTGGTTTGCGTACACTTAGCGTTACTTTGTTCCCAAAAACGCAATATATAGCCAACTGATTTTCAATCGCTATTAAATAGAACAACTCCGTGCCAAATTTCGCGCTTGTTATCGGTATCTACAAACAAAGATATATTTCCCGTTTATAAAAATTTTACATACTTACGGACGAAACCATAAATAAACACGTGCAAAATACAACAAGCGATATGAGAATCTGCGCCAGAGTGATGTACGTGTAAATGTTTTCCAAACGGCTGCAAACGCTAAAACAAACTGACGTGGATAAAATCGATGGATAAATCGATCTACACACTTTAAAATTACTTGAAGGTGTTTGGTAATTATGTTCATTTCTTCGTTCATATACTTATTCAAAATATCCGAATTGTATATGTCCAATTCTTCTGGTAAATTGAATTTTTGTAGGCATCGTGCTCTGATGGTTTTGAACGCACCTTGTATTATGAGCAAATGGGCACAAATGTAACTTAGAATTGCAACATAAAACGTGTCGAAACCTGCAATTGTGTTATGTTTTGTATTATTTTTTTTTTTGTGATTAATGTAGATTGCAGGTACGGGTGGATAGTTTTAATCGGATGGTGTGGGAAATGCATCATGATCGGAGATAGCCAACATATTAAGTAAAATATTGTTCTATGCAAAAGCTTGTTGATGTTTATGGAAGAAATCTGGATAGTGAAAGTGAAGAATAAAATAAAATAATTAGGTTACAAATATTTGTCATCTTTTCAATCGAAATGGTCTTGGATTCCAGAATGGAAAGCTTCAATATTTTGTTTGTATTATTTATTTTTACTTGCCTACGATCATCCATCCAAAATTAAAACCTGCCAAACATTGCCATACTATAGCCGTTGAAAATAAAAATTTCGATGAAGTATAATCAAAAGGAATAACGCTATAATAAGGTAACTTGTGATTACTCAAATTCAAAACAGTTTCATTTTTAGCATTTTGAACGTAATGTACATCATTGTCCAGTAGTAAGAGTGCCAAAGTTGCCAAACACGCAGTGGTCGATACGGACAAAGCCGTACCAAGAAAACCTTTCGTCGCAATATCTTTTAATTTTTTCTCTTTTAATAAGATCTTCTTCGGCTCGAAATCTCCACAGTCTTCGTAAAACCCAGAATAATTTTCCAAAATTTCCAATATTTCTAGTATCTCTTTGCGCTTATAAAACCAAAGCAGAACCTTAATATTTGCGAGAAAATGTGTCATTCCCATGTTGACGTTTTTGACCAAATCCTCTAAATTTGAGGCGGTTTTCTCGAACGATAACAACTCCAATTGTGTGAAAATAACGCAGGAAAAAGTAATCCAAAATGCATTATAAATGTAATACCACCTTTTCAACGATGGTTTCACGTTCTTATGTGGTATCCACAATCCGGCCCATTTTAGAATTACCACGTTCGCATAAAAGAAATCATTTGATTCGATTGCCATAATTCTCAAATCAGTTTAACTTTATTATGGTGTGAGTTGACGTTTCTTGTATTGAATGAAGTAAAGACGAGATTGCAAAGGCATTTGTGAATTATCTATGTGCATATTGACAAGTGTTTGCCGTAATTTTTGTGTCAAATTTACACGAATCCAGACCGCATAATTAAATAATTTAAACAAGAGGTAATTGTATATGAAAGTATGGCGTGGCAAATACAGTTTGATTAGAAATTTATTTGGCAAAATATATTTTGAAAAAAATTAATACAATTTTAGCAAAATTTTACAAAAAAATATTAATACAAAAGAAATATTGTTTCGAGGTGAGTGTCAACTTAGCAATATTAGAAAAAAACGTTACCACTTGTTTGTGGAAAAAAGCGGATGAAAGGTGAAGAAGGTTGAAACAAAAATTGGACAGACTTTTCGTTTTCAAAGAAAATTTCCGCCTTAGTATTATTCCTAATTTTTGAATGTCCTCGTGGCCTTACCAACTTACTCTTGATCGTCCAATATTTGGATTTCATCCCGCTTCCATTTTTAAATTAATAACTAAAACTTGATTTATTTCTCTGCATGTCTTCTTTGAAAACTTCTAATGTTTCTTCTTATAAATTCTTCATTTCATTTCTTAAAATGTTTATGTAGATTTAGTAAACAGCACATTAGCAAATGGTCTTTTAAAAAAAAAATTACTCTAGGCATCCCTATAAGAAAGAAATTTAGGAAAGTCAAGTCGGGAGATATAGCTGGCCAATCATACTCTGAGTATCTTCTATCTATTTCCCGTAAATAGGTCTCTCTGAGGAGAGAAAAATTATTGAAATTACAAAGTTGTGATAACCCTGTAACCACCATTTCCTGCGTACAAAAATGTTTCGAGTAAAAATCTGTGATCCATTTCGTAAAATTTGTTAATATGCTGCGATTTGTTATGTTTAATTTATTAACTTTTCTTGAGCCATTGCTTCGAAGCAAAACTAGTCAGTCAATTTTCTTATCATTGTTTCCCCGGCTCGGCTTGCTCCGAAATTTTTATAATCGAATTGCTAGTTCCTAGGACTGTTGGCAAAATATTTATTTGATTCTCATTTTTAATTTTTCTTTTGCTATGGTCGTTTTTTGAAATAATTTTTCAATGTGAATTTGAGAATTTTAACTGCTAATGGAAAGACTATACAGCGTGGCCCACCGAAAACGAAACAGGCGTGTTTTCAGGTATTTAGACGCTTAAAGAAAACGCTCACACAGGTTAATTTTCTTTGGAAGGGGGACAAATGTTTTAGCTATTTGCAGTCACATAATTGCAATCTTAAGAGGGGGGTGAAGTTCACCCTAAAATTTTTAAATGGCAAGTGGTACTCATACATTTTTGAATTCTGATCATTACTTCCCGAGTTAAAGAGCTCTGAATATTCAAACATTCTTCATTTTTTTTGTTACCTTGAAGAATAGTTGCTTAAAAAATACTGAAACAGGTGAATTTACTTTGCAGGACACATGTTTTAGCTATTTCCGTTAACATAGTTTCAACTCCGAAATGGGGTTTGCCCCCAAATATTGAAATAACAAGTGGTATCTACTCGGTTTGGAGCATTTCGCTTTTTGTTCGTTACAGACCCGAAACTTTCCTACTAAGTGCAAGACGTATTGTCAATTGACATGTTTATCTGCATGTTGGTTAAACAACTCGGCTGTCCTATTCGCACATTCATTGTTTCCAAAAAAAAAAAAACAATTGTTTCAAGTATTTCTGCAATGGAATAAACCATGATGCGTTTCGTTACAGTTACTTTAAGTTGAAAACCAGAAAACGTGTTACTTTGTCATAACTAGTGTCAAATTCTTGGTTGATAGAATACTTATCTTTTTTTTTTTTTTTTTCTTTTCTTGAGCGTGCAACCAATTAAAACGCAAGTTGTGTAATAAAATATATTTATTACGACACACAATATTAAAAAATATAAAGATGTGTTTCGCAATCTTCTTCGGGTAATAAATATA
>JAFFZR010028453.1:0-12382 GCA_018397195.1 Lethrus apterus | reverse complement strand
CGGATAGTGGATCCGGATCCGGATCCGGATCTGGAACCGGATAGTGGATCCGGATCCGGATCTGGAACCGGATAGCGGATCCGGATCCGGATCCGGATATTGAAAATATGAGGTATCCGGATATCCGGATAGTTTTGGATCCGGATCCGAAATATCCGGATCCGGATCCCAGCCCTAATTATAAGCCAAACGTATGCGTCTTGCGCCTTTATGACAATAAGTTATACAACAATCTGATTGTATCCATAAATTATTGCGAATCTTTGCAGTATTCTTATATGTTGTTGTGCAAGTGTAAAGGTCGCCACCCTACGATCTTTCGAAATATCACGATCTACTCCAATTCAGAACCATAAATAAAACACGTTGAATTATATATAGCCAGCCGTTAATAAAATGTTTTATCTGTGAATGAATTTTGTAACATGAAACAGAACATGAAACAAATTTAATCAGACGCAATGGTGTTTGGTATTGTGTCAAATGATTAATATAAATTATTGCTTGAACTTTACGGGCTGCAAAAACAAGTGCTTAAACAATAATTAATTAAAATAATATTTTAATAATAATAATATTTTATTGTCCAAATACATATGCTAAAAATATTATTAATATAACATTTTATTATTAGTTTATTGTACAAAACATTTTTAAAACATTTAAAGACTAAATTTTGAGTTAATATTAAATAACATTTTACATCAAAAACATATTAAACTAAAATAACATTGTTTATAATAGCTTAAACCTTTAAAACAAGGGTTCCGACATTTCTCAGAAAAGAAACATCGGCAGCAGATAATAGTACATAAAATGTATTTAATTATGCTATTAATGAAATTATTTTATAAGTTTATTTTACAAATTTTTTTTTAGGAAAAACTCTTCTAGATAAATAAATAAATTTTACTAAATCTTGGGGGAGAGTAATTAAAAATGTCTATTACCTACCCCTCCCAAATAAGATTTACGTATGGAAATAAAAATGAAAAATATTTTCCAAGTAATAAGAATTCTTTTTGAAAAATATTACCACGTTTCATGATTTTTTTTATAAACATATTTTTTGTATATTTTAGGAAGTTGTTCCAACATTAATTAAATAGAAGATAGTATTTTTGAAAAAATTTGAATCATTTTATTTAGAAATACTTTGCTTTGATGTATGTTGTATCTGGTTTTGACAGTCAGTATCATTATTAACATTATTAATCTCATTTTGTTGTTGTTACAGAAATGTCTTCTTCTAATCTTCATTTTTTCAACTATTTTAGACAGTTACATAAAAATGTAGTTCTACACACATGCAATTTTCGATGGCTATAACAAGAAGTAACATAAATTGTAATTCCTCCTTTGACACGATTTAACGAAAAATATATTTGTTCCTTTTATCTGTGCTTGTCTACAACTCTTTTGAAATTTCTGCATATGACGATTCCTTTATCTCAGTATTTACTACCAATTAACGATTATGCTAGCAATGATAAAACTCACTATGAATATTGCCAACACAATCATTCTTGTTCTTAGAAACAATCACCAATGCAATGAAATTAAGTTTTCCAATGAAAACCAAACCAAAAACTCAAACTCAGAATGTACACATAAATTGGTTTACGTGTTATTCGAGACCGTTTGGATTTCCTATATCACTTTAATTCACTGTAACCAAATATTGTCTTAAATGAACAAATAAAAAAATTAAAAAACAAATACAGATGTGATTTAAGGAAAGCCAAAATTGCTGCTTAGGATGATTATATTATTGAGCATAAAAATAATCAAAGTGCCATCAAGGATGGAGGAGAAGTAGAGATGGTGTAAATTACTTCTCTTCAAGGTTCTGAAACATATCTATTCTATCTTTTAAAAAGACCTTAAAAATTATTTTACTGAATTTTTGTGTAATAATTTTAATGATATGGCAAATTTCGTTTAATTTTAATTAAGGTGATCCTTTTTTTGACGTATGTAAACACTTGTTCTATTGGCATGAATAAATATTATTACTATTTGCTTTGCTTTAAATGTTCTTTACTGGTGGGTTTATTTTCTAATTCTTCTTTGTGTATATTTAAAAACAAGCAGATATTAATGCCCAATGAACACAGTTGATAATTCGATAATCATAAACAAATTTCACACGCTTCAAAATCAGACAACCTATCGTTTTTCGCGCGCTTAAAGTTTGCCATTTTTTAACAATTAATTTTTGCCATATACGTTACTTAGTTTTTATCAGATTATCAGCTCTACAGGCCTTGGAGACCCTTGGCTTTTATCCTTTCTACTACTTGTCTCCAGTCCTTTACTCCTATCTCCTCTATATCTCTTATTACTTCTATCAACCATTTTTGCCTTGGACGCCCTCTTCTCCGTTTTTAGCCTTCTCCTCCATGCAGCACTTTCTTTACCACTCTTTGTTCCGGCATTCGGATGATACGTCTTAACCATCTAGCTCTTTGTGTCTTTGCGATCGGATTAAGTGATTCTTTGTCTTCTATACCTATCCATTAGCTCATTATTTGATCGTCTTCGCCATGGGCCGTCTTGCATTTTGACTCCTCCAGAAAATTTTCTCTGCACTTTCCTATCCCATATTTCTAGTTTTTCAATTCTTGTTTTGTTATTGTCCAAGTTTCGCTAGCGTTCAGCACTATTGGTCGAATTGTTCTCTCATATGCATGGATCTTGGCTCGAGAAACATTTTTCCCTCTTAGAATTTTTGTTAAAGTTCCAACCGTTCTATTTCCACTGAAAAGATATAATTAATTGATATTAATAGAATATGAACCTCTACATCTTTGGTAGAAGAGGGCTCGGGATACGTAAGTAAAATATGCAAGTTCCCCACTATGTTTTCATCAGTATCATCCAAATTTCTACAATAAATCTAACATTTACTACTTTTAATTTTGTACTTTCAGTGAAGTTTCTCTTCTCTAGATATTTGTTCTTCGACACTCTTTCATGCAACTAGAGATAAATGTTCCGTTTTTAAATAACGTAATTTGATTTCATATAATTTTATAATTTTTTATATTCATTGCTCCGTTATTTTTTTATACAGATTGATCAACTAAAATTATTCTGATTTCAACTCCGTACTTTAAGATGAATCATCACTAAATATCACAACACAAAGTAGTTGTTATGTATAATGAAGGTCATTGATAATTAAAGTTATAACATTACTACCAATTTTCGAATATGCATAATTATTAATAACATAACTTTTACAGAAACCATTTATTTCATGACCTAATGCTGCTAAGTTTTTAATATGGATCCTACAAAAATATTGAATATTTTTGAAACTTATCATATAATAAATAATATGTTTACAGATACTACCTATAAAATAGGTAATTCTCTTATATTAATTTTTTTTTAATTGTAATAAAGAAGAAAAAATGTTCAATTAACTAAGTTGACGTCTCATCCCCAAACTAAATAAAATAAAAATAGTTTAAAATTGTTTATTTACATTTGATCAACTAATTTATGGATATTATAAATGGACTAGACATTTTTTATGTAATCTTAAAAATTACTACACATTTACTTCTTGAAAATTTAAATTACTGAGCTTATCTTCAAACCTAATTACCATAGCATCAAATCTGTATATTTTTTTGTAATTAATTATTCATATTTTAAAGTCAAACTAATAAACCATAAATTAAAGTCTTTTGCTGAGAACTTTGCAAGTACCTTTGAAGCTTGTTTTATTATATTTTTATGTCACATCTCTCTAAAAATAAATAAATAACTACTACAACAAAAATATATTTTGTTCATCTTTGTGGTGTAGCTATTTACATCATAAATAATTTGGTTTATTATTTTGACAAAATAAAAGTTCTATAAAACACAAACTTCAACTATTTTACTAACAAATTATTCATATTCGTCATGTTCTTCGTGTTTCAAATTGGGCGCTGTTTTATGAACAACTGCATTAAACCCACTATGTTTGTCTGCTGTATATTGTACAGTGCGAACAGATCCATCAGGTTCTACCAACGAATATTGTCCTTTGACTACATCTCCATCACGCGATTCTTCCTGGCTCTTTATATCTCCGGTGTGGTAATCATTAACACCATATTTGTATGTGTATTTGGGATGCGCCTGGAGGAGAAAAAAAATAACTTAAGAACTTTCATCAAATAAAAAGTGAAATTAATGACACAAAATCGGCATATCAATGGAAATCAGTGTCATATGTAGTATGATGTGTAACTCAGTGTATGTATGTAATTCATTCATAAATGGGAAACTGTCAGATTTCTAAACATATGTTCAATGTACGCTATTAAGCATATGTTTATCACGTTTGCGTACATACATCTGTTGAACATTATGGCAAATAAATAAATAAGTTTCATTTGGAAAATGTACGTATTTCATTTTAATATAAAAAAAAACTATGTCACGTTACCAAACAATAAAATAAGTTAATTTGTTAATATTTTACATGACCTCATTCAGTTTTACATTCTGATTGAAAACCCCCATAAAAGAAATTTTTCAAGAAGCAACTCTTTTTAAAAATGGCATATTTGTCAGTAAAATACTCCCACATATTTGAAATTATTGAGTTGGTTTATTCCTTTCATTCCACAACGAATTCATAGACAATAAATTTCATATATTCACATTTCGCATAAATTTTCTTAATAAACCAATGAATTATTTCTCAAATTGCTCATATAAAACGAAGCGCGATCATCCGTCATTGGCTTCTTTAAAATAGTATGATGAAGTTTTTATTGAAAATTGAAAATGAGGAGAAATTACAGAAGGAATTAATGAAACCGGCATTCGTTAAATGTCAAGTGAATAGAGAAAAGAAGATAGAATCACCTCAGAATCAATCAATTTCAAAATCCATTTTTCCGGTAATAAGGGATTATTGGTCTGATGGCTTAGTCAGTAAGTCAGTAATCTCAAGGTCTAAGGTTCAAATCTCAGTTACGAACATTGAAATTTTATTTCAGAGATGAAGTTTACAATGTTTCTAACTTTGAATTGGCCATCCGACCGACTATTCAGATTAGGTTTTCCATGTTCCCCTAATCCTTGCAGCATATGGTGAAATAGGTTTCTAACAACTGTAAGTCGGTCGTGGCCGCAACCCAAAGACCACACTCTGTAATTGGGTTCGACCTGTTGAGGTGGCAGAACAAAGGGAAAAAATAAATAAAAAATAAAAATAAAATAAAAAAAATAAAAAAATAACCATAGATATGCGTAGAATTTCCTGAAGCAATAACAAATATTCGTTGTGGACGATTTAATCCTTAATATTGATTAATACAAATTGCTGGTTAAACGAAGCTCATAGCTTTTGAAATTTATGATCATCAGTAGCCTTAGTATCACTGAAATTCGTAAATAAATATGTATAAGATATGAACTATATTTTTATCATACACGATTTTCAATCTGCTTGTGGAATTGTTCAAAACTAATGAAGCTTTATGTATAATGGAAATACTTGAAGAAACTGTTATTACGGCAAAATCCCTTAAATTATAATATGTAGTTGATATCTCAGAACTTCAGCTTCTGTTTCAGTAATGCGAATTATGTTTTGAAATATACGTAAACCCCACAATCCCAATAATTCACCAACTTGTAACCAAGAATGGTTCTTAATGATAAAATAGAGTCTTTATATAGTGTAGTTTCTTGATGATGGCTATTAGCCAAAACTAGTTTCAGTAAGAATAAACCTTCCCATTAACAATATCTCTTGTTTCCATAGTGATACTTATTTTACCAATATTTTATCAATAAAATATGGGAAAAAACATCACCAAATTACTGTTGTAGTATCAACAGTATTTGTGGCGAATACATCATTTCAAAGTTGCATCTAATCCAAATCACAAATAGTGTGTTTGCTTTCTCAGAACTTAAAGCTATGCTACAACAAAATTATCAATTATATTCAAGGTATTTTCAAAGATCAAAAAATGTTGAATGCGAATATGTGAGACTATTTGAGAATTTTAGAAAGAACTTACAACTTTACCAAATTTACTCAATGAAAATTAATTGTTCAGAGTCGTAGGTTTTTAGCAAAATTGGAGTTATGTTTCAATAATCAAGACACAAACAAAAAAATCAACTATACTTTAATACCAAGTTGGTCGCTGAATTAATAGTTAATAGACAATTTTTGGACACGATAAAAAAAAATGTTTGGTGACAACATTAAAATGTTATAAAAAAGACTTAACCTAAAAGATAGTAATGTTCCTTCATAGTAAATCCCTTCATATCCAAAAAAATCATAATTACAAATATTTCCATAAAAATTCAGCAATTAAGTAATTGTGAAATATGATAATCACTTAAATCAAATTAAATCCCTTAATTAAACTTTAAAGAATTATTATTAAATTGTGTAGTTTAAAAAACTGTATATCACTTTATCAAATAGTGAGAAATTTTACAATTCAATAAATTGTTTAATTATACCTACATAATAATCAATCAAATGGTGATCGTGACCGATATCAAAAGCGTGAGTTTGATGTACATTATCATTTACGCCATCGGCGCCTCCTGCAGCCAGCTCATAACCTTGATCCTCTTGTCCATATTCAATGAGACCTCCGTAAACAAGGTGACATAGTACTGTGTAAATGAAGATCAAATTTATCTGAAATGTTAGTTGATTAGAATTTTAATCAAATGTATTCAGTAGCTGTAGTTGTTCTTCTTTAGTTTGAAGTAATTTTAATTTGATTGTAATTTTTTTCCTTTTGATAAAGAATTTTTTTTTAAAGACTACAATGGTATTCATTTTTACCATATTTCTTTTAACATTTCCTTAGTATTGATTTTAATTTAATCACTTTTCACATCCATTAATAATTGTTTTCCTTTCAATTGTTGAATTACAAGTAAGTATTAGATTCATACTGTTTGATATTTTAGCCAAGTTTGAGAATAATCTTTCTTAAATAATACTTTGAACACGATTGTACTATACTACGTTCGTAAATTCGGAGGAGTAAATTAAAATTTTCACTTTAGAAATTCGCTGATTGGCTACTTGCGAGATACGTTTACAAAGTGTAAATTTCCGTATTCGCAACCAGATTTCCGGTATTTAAATATTATCATGTGTAACAGCTGACAGGTATCGATTTTAAAGTATTTAAAAGTTATTTATTGTTTATTAACAATATAAAAAACAGTTCTTTATAGATGTAAAGTGCAGCAAGGTGAATTAATCACTTCAATTTGAATGTATTCAAATCCGGGGACAAGAACTTGTCGGTGAAACACCGCGAAGTAAACGCCCGCGTTTGGGGTATTTATCAATAAACTTAGTTTAAACAAGATTTTAGTTTCTCCAAATTATTTGATTGGTAAATAGTAATAAATAGTTATTAATAAACAACATAAAATATGTTTAGAAATTAAAAATTTATTACATTTTTCTCGTTTAAAAGTGATTGAAGATATTCAAAAGAAAGTGTGTGTTTTATTAACTTTTGATAATGATAGATAGGAGAAAATCTAACAGACAATTGCACGAAGTCGCATCTAACAATATCCGACAAAAGTAGAATTGAACGTCTAAATAATACGATCAGTGTTGGCCAACTACGGTAAGTTCTAAAATTATTGCAGTGTAATTCTGGCTTACTCCTCCGAATTTACGAACATAGTATAGGCAATTTTTAAATAAATTTATTACACTGTGATACCAAATCATGTTATTGTTTTCGATAAGCCTATGCGGTACAGTCTGGTTCGTAAGGCGGACATTTATGAGTCTGGTATTTATGTATCACTGAAGCTGCAGATCAAATTAAAAGGGTCATGTATGCTTACATGTAGAACTCTCAATAATTTTAACTATGAATGTTTTTACAAATATCTGCAATTACATTTATATAATACTAGTGACGTTGACTAATGCACAGCTCCACCTAGTGATCAGACGCCGTTACATTAGTCAACGTTATTTAACACCAACTTTGGTTTTAAACCTACATAGCCCAGCTGATGACGAGTAATAACTCAGAAACTAGCTTTTATTGAAGTATGTGTGTGTGTGTTCAATACAGTACCGGGCACATTGACAAGCTAAAATATAAATATATATTTGATTGTCAAGTTATTTTTTTACGTTTATTTCATATGACGAGCATTCATACTAAGCATTCTGTGTTTAAAAATGTTATCTTAAATCTTTGAAATAAATTAGAAAAATTGAAATTGTAACAATTATTTACAAAATGTTGATAGTTTAAAGCTACACGGCCTTCGCTATCCCTATTGCAAAAATTAATCATTGTACTAACAATAATACTTGTTTCCATTTTCTACAATATTTATCAAAGAGGTGACCAAGAGTTATCCAGCTGTGGGCTGGGTTGAAATTGCCCACAAAATGATAAATCTATGGTGTACTATTCTTTTCACTAATATTTTCAAATATTATAAATACTTGTATAGTTGACTGATCTTCCTCTTTGGGGAGGTACTACATCATAGATGAAACTAAATATTTAATTATAAATATTTTTAAATACATGGTCTTCCTTAAATAAGTACAGATATTTTAACAGTTTTAACAGGTGATAGCTGACCTCAACCCAAACCCAATTCCGCAAAAACGGCGGTCCTATCTTCATTTTAAATTTTCGAAAAATGTCATTTTTTATGTGGGTATTCGGTTCTAAGTACGGTCGTGTGTCCATTTCAATATGTGTCACGTTGAAAATCAACTTCCTTTGGCGGGAATAACATGAAATGTTGCAAAACAATGATAATAATGATGATAATTTAGCGTTACTGTCATATTTTACTCAAAACACACACCCTTCAACATAGGACCGTTAATTTTGCATATTTGGGGTTGGGCTATTGTCAGCTACCACCTGTACTTATTTAAGGAAGACCCTGTATATACCTACAGGGAAAAAATCTTAATATATCAAATATGATGAAATGTCAGACATCAAAAAACAGTAAACTATTAACATGTAAAATAAAATTAACATTTTGAATAAATTTAAGTGTTAAATTTTACTCTTTTAATCGTAAAAAAATCGATTGAAGGTTTGGTTTGGTTAAAATGGGTTAATGGTCATTGATTCAAATTAATCTTTTCTGGATCCAATCACAGTATGTATTTTAGCTGATTAGGCTAAGTACAAGTGTGTGTCTTTTTTTAAATTTTTGTGAAAAAGTAAGAGCTTGTTACTCAAGAAGGTTTCCCATACCTCGAGAGCACCGTTAATTATATGGCAACGGTGAATGCTCTTGACTCGCAATTGAACCGAGCTGGACACGATAGAGAATCGACCCCGAGACTCTCGCATGACAGACCACGATTGAACCAGCCAAGCCAAAATCGATTGAAAACCTTGCTGGAAAAACAATTACGACTGCCAACTTTAAAAAATTAACTTTGAATTTGGCAATCTGTCAAAAATTGAAATAAAAATAATTATATAAAGAATGTTGGACAAACCACTAAATATATTAAAATGTCATTATTATTGTTGTACTGATAACAAAATGAAGGTTTTTCAAAAGCATTTGAGACTTTTATAGGGTTCGAGTTCTTGCACTAAATTGGATAAAAATGAAGAAATCTCACAATCTGTAGAATATTCTGGCATTAGGAGAAACCCGGGACCGTTCAACAAGAAAATTCTGCTTTCGCCGAATTGGAAGAAAGTTTGTTGAGCATGGAGAATGTAGACAGATCTTCTCCTGAATTATGGCTAGAGAAATTTCCAGGAATCAGGGCTTATTTTATTGTATAAGTAAATCATAATAATAATTTTATTATCTCTAAACCATATTATATTAACGTTGTCATTTTGTATTTTTAAAATTATTAAATCATGATGCCTGTATTTTTGCTTTTGTAATTTTAATACACAAAAAAATCATTTGTCCATAAAACTGAAATAATTTTCAACTCGCCTAACTACGCGATTGTTCCTGTATTAAATTTGATAAAGTGTTGCAGGGCAGAAAAACAATGAATTAATGTTTTTATCACCTTTGACTGCAAGACCCTTCACTGTTTGTTTAATTAACCCATACTTACAAACAAACACGATGCAGCAAAAAAAAATAAATATTTTTGATAGAATGATCTGCAAACTTGCGTAATATTTTTTATTATAGTTCAACAAATATTAAATTATCGTTTTACCTTAAACTATTGCTTCTATATTTTCTGTAATTACAATGAATTTTACTTGTACAAACAATTTTCTGTAAAAGCGCCTGCAGCTCTGCCAAATTTAAATGTACAAACGATAATGATATGATATTCGTAACTGCTAATATTTCGAAACTAAAAATTGAAACAATCTCTTATATGAAATATCACACTTAAGTTACTTACACCATATACGAATCCCAACTATCAAAACTATGTAATAGGATTAAGAAAAATACATGCGTGCTTGAAAGTAGAAGATGAAAGTTATTACGCAATTTGAATATGTATCGATTAGAAAAAGTCACATTTACTTTACTTTTGCACATCTTTCCTGAATATAAATTAGATAGAATCAGAAAAAGGTTGATATCACTATAAATTAAATAAGTAATAATAATTTGTTCAAATGAACGTAAATATTATGCGTGAAATGTTTTTGAATTTGCGAATTTAATTTCAGATAAACTTAATAAGTTTTTGATTCGAATACTTTTCAAATAATTAATTTGTTCTTGTGTTTTCAATCAATCAATTGAAACAAATTTAATATGTAGTAAATTTGCATGTAATATTAATTAATTAATAATAAATTATAATTAATGAATCAATGTGTTTTAAATTAATACATTTTGTAATGGAAAATCAAATATACATGTATCTGTCCAGTAATGTCTTATAAATTATAAGATACATAAAGACGTCATATTACTAGTCACAGTACTAGTTTATTATTATTTCTGCCCAATTAAATTTTATCAACATATAATGTATTTTACAAATACAAGAAAAATTTTGTATTGCATTAACGTTTGAGAATCAAGTAAACATAGACAATTATGAAAAATCAAATTCCGTACTCAAAAAGTACATTTTAAAAAAATTTGTACTAAAATATAATTATTTTCGTTTGTACGTATCAAACCTAAAATTATTTTTATATAATTACTGTATCACCAATACTATATAAAAATTAATAAATAATACCCATAAATTATTCAATAATCCAATTTTAGTTCATAAGGTTAAAATAATCACGACTTATAATAAAAAAAAATTCAAATGCATTTAAATCACAATAGTGAAAGCTAAACATTAAACTGTGAAGTTTACCTCAAGTTCATTATTAAGAAAACACTAAATCATTAATAATTATATTAGCTTTAATAACTACAATTATATTTACCTTAAATGCAGTCATTATTTTATATATTGTCCACGGTCTATACAACACTTTAAAAGATGAACGAATGTCTAAGTGAAATTGCAAATTCTTTATATATGCTTTCTTCTTTTCTGCAAATAGGGACACGGTGATGCAGGTATATATGAATAAGACAAAGATGAAAGTAGGTTACTAGATCTACTATTACTGGGAGAGTTTAAGCTTCTTCATTTCTCGTGTTTTATGGCTAAATTATACATTATTTATAAGACGTTACAAAATTGAATTTAGTTTCCCCGCACAGTTGTGTTTTACATGTTCATGGTGTGTTGAATTAACACTTTAGTAGATTTGTTTTCACCCTTGATTAATAGCAAGTTGAAATTATGAATTTGCACAATAAACATTTTCAAAAAATTGAGCCACAGCACAAATTTTCAGATTGATTTGCAAAAATTGTATTACTGTTGGATACATTTTATTGCTATAAATAAATTAAAATAAATTACTAATTTTCGAAAACCTATTTATACAGGGTGACTGACGAAAAACCTTTGGCGCTGTATCTTGCTTAGTTTTTATCCGATTTGAACAATTTATACATCAAATGAAATCGCTTTACAAATACTTTGACATGGACTAAAGTAATATTTTTTCTTGCGTCCAGTTTTTGACAGATGACAGTCAACTTTCTTTTTTCAAATGGCACTGTATATATTTTTTTATGCATTCTTATGGAGAATTTTTTTCTGAATACCCTCAAGTAAAAAGATAAAGCAAAAGAATTATTTTAATTGAAAAAAAAATGAAAAATTCAAAAATCTAGTAACCAGAATTAGAGCAATAAAAATCTATTGTAGGTGCTCAAAATTGCCTCCGTGCTGTTCCAGACACTGTCGACACCGTCTAGAAACGTCCATCGTTGCATTCAGTAAAAAAATGGGGGTTATTTCCACTATCCTTCGATCACCGAAATTATTATTTAAAAATGCAACATT
>JAFFZR010028452.1:0-12386 GCA_018397195.1 Lethrus apterus | reverse complement strand
GTTCGTAAACACGCCGAAACTCTTTGATCTTACCGCTTTCGAGCGGGACTCGAAAAACAAGACTGCAACTGTCGCAAAAAACTCGAGTCTTCAAAAAGTTTGTAAAAAGTTGCAGTTTTGTTTTTTTCGACACGAGTTTGTGTTGTGTTTTTGTTTTGTCCGTTTGGTGTAAACCCGCCTTAATAGGCCAACAAAATCCGAAACCGTTCGGGATGGTTGCCTCGAACAGACCTAATACATTTGCAAAAATCGTTAAGGCGGCCATTCACTATACGAACCCAGACCCGACTCCCAACCGAGACCCGACACACGACTCATTACACCAACCGAGGTGCGACTTGTCAGTAGCAGATCGGTCGGCGGACAAGTCGGGACGGACCATACCGTCGGACCGATCCGATAATGAATGGCCGGCTTGTTTTGCGAGTTACGCCAATGTGTACCCCGTGAAGTTAGCAGTCATCATAAGTACTAGCTGTAGAACGAAAAAATACTAGATCTAGCACTTTAAGCCATTTAAGCCAGCCACCGCTATAAGCCATTTATAAGCATATGGCAAAATAATTTGCTATGAAATTACCCCGTTATAGCGGATTTAAAGTAGATATGGTACTCAATTTCTATTGTAATACGTATAGTAATTTATCATTATTTTTAGAATGATGTAAGTCAGTTCTAACAAATTAAGAACTTGCCGGAATGCTCTACCACTTTTATTTTCTACTTCAAATCATTAACATAACCTCAACATTAAAAAGCTTGTGAAATAATTCATGTATAATGACTTTAATTATGCCTCATATATTTTTACGCAATACAATTAAAGTAACAAATCATTATACGAATGTAAAGAGATATTTTCATTCATCGAAAGTATTAAATTTATTTTACGAAAAAGATGACAAGGGTGGTTATAGAAATAAAAACAGAAAGTTTCCTTCAAAAATACAACTGATCAGAGATGGATTGGGCGAATTGAAAGGTGAAATAGCATTATGGACACATGAAGTTAAGGAAAAATTTGAGACTGATCCGATATTGATATATCGGCCAGGTGAAATAGATGTTACATGGAAGTTCGATAATCAGGAGTCTTTAAAGCAGTGGACTGTAACTAGTGACAAAATTAATAATGAAGGATATAGCACATGTACATTAAATTTAAATAAAGATGGAAATGCAGTGTTTTCTGGAAATCTAAGTACTCGAGTTCCTAAAGATGGAAAAATGAAAAGAGCTGGTTATTGTAATATTAGAACAACAAGAGCTAGAGTAAGTTAGATAATATACATCTATAACCTTTATTTAATTATGAATGATTGATTGCTCAAAGGTGTTTACTAACATTTATAAAACAAAATATACACGGTGTTCAGTACAGAACGTTCCTGTTTCAGTTATTATTATTAGATCGATTTTTTTTAGAAGTCATTTAAAAGAGAATCTTATATTGATTGGACTTGTTACAATATGTTAGTTATGCGAATCAGAGGTGATGGAAGATCATATATTTTAAATATTGCAACAAAAGGATATTTTGACCAAATGTGGAATGATTTGTATAGTTATGCCTTATTTACAAGAGGTGGCCCCTACTGGCAAGTTACAAGGGTACTTATTATAATAATATAAAATTTTGAAAGTTTATACATTTTTTTTAGATTCCATTTTCTAAATTTTTTCTTTCATCTAAAGGGCGAATACAAGACAAACAATATCCATTGCCACTGAATAAAATAACAAATTTTGGAATTTCAGCAGGTGATAAAGTGAATGGACCATTTAACTTAGAAATAGATTACATTGGAGTAGAGTTTGATCCTAGTCACACGGAAGAGTTTGCTTATGAGATGTATACTACTGACAAATATCTTGCTGCTTCATAAATGTTACTAGAATAATTGAGTAATAAGAGAATTGTTATGTTAAGTGTGATAATAAAGAATTATATTCATTTACATCAATTTCAATTTTAAAATATGTATTTTTTTAAAAATTTTATGAAATTTGTTGATCATTTTGTCAGCAAAGTATTACTGGTAGTATTCTCCTGATGATGATCCACTTTTTAATAAACTTTGTGGTTTATTATTACATAGTTTCAAACACAAGTATTTTGAGTTTGATAAGTTCAGTGTTGGATTCTCGGTCAACAGTACTCGATAGGTTTTTTAAGGTAAGAAGTAAATTTCTAAATGTTGATATTTCCAAATTTTATAAATTTGAAATGTAAATGACTAGATTTAGAAATTAAATTGGAATTTATCAACTTATAATAAATAAATGTATCAGTGAATTGTTTTCTTTGATTTTGAAAAATACATTCGTAATGCAAAAAAAAATAATTGAAATACCAGTAGAAATTAGCAATGTTTGTATCTTTTTTAGATAGCAAAATTTGCTCACTTTTGTCTCATAGAAACAAGCTTCATCAAATTTCCTATTTGAATTGGTATATAGGATTATGGAGTGAAAGATTTTTTTGTCAGAAATGTATAAGAAAAGTCTTAAAGTGCTTTATGTTTTTATTCATGAAAAAAATGTAAATTAATCTACGTTTATAATAACCGTAATCATGATATTCTCTAAACCGCATAGCAAAGAGACACGTTACATAATTTATAATAAAGAATATCTACAATAGTTTCATCAACACTGCTGTTTTACCGTCCACATAAGAGACTAGTCCTGGCACTCGTAGTTTTAACACATGTCATGCCATTTAAAAAACAAATTGTACAATATACACTATATCACCAGCATACAATACCAATTAGTTTTATCCAACTACATTATATATACAACAAGAAATGAAGAATAACGATAAGGATAAAATACAATGATTAGAAAAATTTTGATACAGGTAAAGGAAATGATGTACATATACAATAAATAAGCTACCTGTACTTTAAATATTGAATGGAGGTCAACAAAAGAAGCAACATGATTATTTGATATTGTAACTGGTGATTGTAAAACAGATTTCTTGTTTGAAAGTTCACACTGAGCACTTGAAAACACTAGTTTATACTACTGTCAGTCCAGGACCACAACTTGTAAATCATCACTCTTGGTTTTTAATGGTCTCCATGGCTTACGCGCTGCTCTCCGTAACTCTATTAATGGTATTTGTTTACGCATTTTTCTACGACAAAAATATACATATCAATTGTTTTTTTAGTAGCTCTAGTTTGATACAATATGTATATAAATATTCATTATGCTTAATAAAAATATCAAAATTACTTACTTGCTGCCTTCAGTAGCTCTAAAATAAACATCATCTGGCGCATCCATCCAACTTATCACTTGTTTGCGACCAGAACCAGTCCTAGTCATGTGTGGTATTTTTGGTTTACCATTTATTTGTGCTATGTGTCTTGGCAGTGGCTGACCAGACATTAGACCAACAGGCATCATACTGGCCACATACTGATCGGATGTGGATCGATTTATCAATCCAGGGGTATCTTTGGTTAATCTTTTTGGCGGTGGACCCGATAGAACAGGACCTAATAATAAAAATAAGTAAATATACTAGAAATATACATGCATTTATGACAACAATACAATAATAACAAAAGTAATAGATACATTTTTAATGATATAATCATTATTATAAACTTACCATCGTCCCAATCCAAGTCAGAATAGAAGCCAGTTTCAGAAAATAAATATTAGTTTTTGTTTTAATAAATAAAAGATATCGACATTCCCCAAATTAATGAAAATAATTTAATATGGTTTTGTAATGATGCCTGACGCAATACAATATGTATACAAATGGTTATATATAATGTATATCAAGACATACATAAGTGTGTATACATATTTTTAACCTGATAACTGCTAACTTAAAAATTTTAGGAGACATAAAACCAAACTATATTTCCAATATATTGAAAAAAATGTTGCTATAGGTATCCATTTTCAATCATTGAAATGTTGTGAAAAAATAAATATACTTACTGTCTATTCCATTGTACTCTTCATAGGGTCGTTTCTTCAGTGAGGGAGACAAACTATTGAGAGGAATTTTATCAGCTTCAGGTTTATTGGGTACTCGTTCATAAAGCAAACTCCCATCAGGTGCCTTTGGAGGTTTGGGGAATGCTACATGGTCAGGTTTAGGAAGGTTCTCTTTGTCAGTCAAAATAAGCCATTGAGGAACAATGCTTCCAGGGTTTCCTAATCTTGTAGCTATGCCAGTCACACTTCCCCTGTTTTTCTTCCTATACACTAACAATTGTCTTAGTTCATTCAAACTTTTTCCAATCATCTGTGTGTTGCATTCTTGTTTGACAGCCTGTATGTTGATGGCGAAGAAGGGAGCTCGTGCCGCATGTCTGGGCCTCATTATATGTTTACACAGTCTTCTTGAGATCCTCGTTAATGGTGTCGTACACAAATAAAAAGCTGTGCGTGTCTTCATGATAGGTCGTGGAGAACCCGAACGGACCATCATACCGTGAGCAGTTGCATAATGTCGTCCAAGATGCGCTTTGAGTTTAAATTCTTTTCCGCAGCCACCGATATTACAACGGTGTGGCCTGTGCGACATCACAGATGATATCCTGTCATCTTCCATGTCACTGCCAGATTTCTTCTTGCCATCAAATTCACTTTCTCCAAATCTAGTCGGCACTTTTAAACCACCATATCTCTTCCAATATTGCCAACAAGCCTGGCATAGGCGACACTGCATGTGAGATGGACCCCAGGCATACCACTGATTCGAAACTGTGACTACAGTGCAGAAATGCATAACATTTAAATCACTCCCTACATGTTTTAAGTTTCATACTCACCATTACATGATTCACAAGCTTTTCCTCCAAGAGATACTTGAGGATCTGAGCTGCCATTGCTGCTGCCATTAACGACACCTTTGTTATTATTCAACGCCGCAGGATTAGGTTTATTGCTGTGGAGTATAGAGTAAATTAATAAACAGATTACAGTTTATAAAATAAAATAAAAAACTATTTTAATTTTAAAACCAAGAAGTATTAAGAAACAAGATTGTCTAAAGTTGCAGTGTATCATATAGTAGTCTCATAATAACGAACCTCATTTCATTAAAGAAATTGGGAAAATAGAAGATAACGATTTTTCTATTAACGTGCAATTTCAAACCTGCATATTCATTAATTCGATAACGACATTGCATATTTAATTAAAATTAATTAATATCACAAGTGGTTTGAAATGTTTAATTACTTTTCATAATTTTATGCAATATAATAACGAGTTGCACAATATTTTAGAAAATATTTTAGTTTATTACAATAACATTTCTTTTTTTTTTCTTTCTTGAGCGTGCAACCAAATTAAAACTCAAGTTGTGCAATAAAATATATTTATTACGACACACAATATTAAGAAATATAAAAATGTGTTTCGTGATCTTCGTCGGGTAATAAATATATTTGACGTTTGTTATTTATTCACTATGGAAACCCGACGAAGAGCACGATACACATTTTTATATTTCTTAATATTGTGTGTCGTAATAAACACAACTTGAGTTTTAATTTGGTTGCACGGTCAAGAAAGAAAAAAAAAAAGATAAGTATTCTATCAACCAAGAATTTGACACTAATAATAAAATTTATGTCAATTTGTTTTTTATCAAATATGTCAAATATCTATAATTTTGTACATGCATTACAACTTCAAATTGCATATTAATTGTAAGATATCATACAATTAATGGAAATTTGAAGCGTGTGCAATGAAAAAGTCACTTACAAGTTTGGCTTTGGTTTTTTTAAAGTTAATAATATGTACGGCATATTGTATGACGAAAACCAGACTGACAAACCGAATGATAAACTGATGAATAACCATGGAAACGTTGTTTTATAAAAAAGAAAAACATTATTTTTATGTAGCCATGAAAATTAAGTTTATTATGTTTACGCATATAGGAAATTTTAATGCATATTAAAGTAAAGAATTAATTTGAGTGAAAGTGAATTGTTGGAATTTTTGTTTAACAAAAAAAAAAACAATATCACAAATTCCTTATAGTTTAGAATGCTTGATACAAGCCACGTTAAAAGTAGCATTTAAAAAATGTCATCTTCAAACGGGTCTTAATTTATTTTTTACAACTAAAACAAAAGAAACTGAATCAGTTAAGAGCTGGTTTAATAAGGTAAGAATTTTAATTTGATTTTACAAAAGCGAAAGCAGAAAACAATTTAGTGCAAACTTTACGTTTTATGCTGAGCTTAAAATTTAATGAGTTATTTACTGATCCTGAAAGTGGAATCTGAATTTTACAAAATTGTGTATATGGATTTGTTTATGAAACAGGTAGGTATGTATAATTTACGCAAAAATTATTATTATATGATTATTTGTATGCAAAAGGTAGGCACCTTTTATGTAAAAATGTTATTAACATTTTTCAGAAAATTGACAATACATAAATGCAAGTAAAGGGGATATAATGAATTCAAAACTCTTGAAAAATCCAGAATATGTTGTAGATTATCAAGCCCAGAAGCAAAAATATTGCAATTTATGAAACTACAAATTTAGTTTAAAAACATACAGAACATCTCCTGTAGTAATATTTATCTTTCAACACTTATATTGGAAATATTATATAATTCCAACTTTTTATCAATATTTGATTACTTAAACCAAATTTTCTGAAAACATATGAACTTAATTAATTGTAGTATTAAGAGGACGGTATTCTACAACCAACTTGCATGCATATTGTGTTTATTATGTTCTAGTTCTGGTTATTGTTCTGATTCTGCAATTAGTCAAGGATGGCCTACACATAATTACTAATTTTTTAATTTAACAATATTACTTTTAATCAATATAGCAAAAAAGACTTAACATTAAGTGAAGTGAATGCTAAAACCATTTTTTGTGAATAAATATGTTCTGATAAACAGTTCTCTGTAATCAATTTTATCAAATAAAAAGTATCTTGAAAATGAAAAAATTCAAATCGCAAAATTTTGCGAATACTATTTGGGCTTGAATTTTACTCATCTTTTTTGGATACATCCTGCATAACATTTTTAATTTGAATATACAAGTTCGGTCATGCGGCCCCTTTTTGCCATTCTATGTATGAAAAAAAAAAAAAAATAGAAATTTAAAAAGAACTGCTGCATCAATATTTATGATTTTGACATACTGAACGTAAAATGAACAAGCTCAAATGGCAGCAGCAGCACTTACTAATTAGGAATGTAGACCTGTTTGAGTTTAGACTCCGCTTCAACTGCTTTAACCCTCTTCTGTTGAACATATCTATCTGTCGTTTTCCACATGTAATAATATTCGATTATATTTTTCAGCGTTTTCCAAGGTAGGAAATCCTGGCGTATGTCGTTAAAGTCTTTGCCATATTTATCTAACGCTTCCTCGAACAAATTTGCCTCGGACGCGCTCCATTCCTCCATCTCATCCCGACAAAGTACAGGACCACTGGAGGGCACTAATGAACACAACGCGCTCGCCAAGTCGTAATTGTGCCGATGCAGCGTGTCCATCGCGTGAAAAAGTGTAATATCACGACTAGCGGCTGCCGCAGACATGTGCAACGACGGCTGCTTAACACTCGAACTGCAGTCAAGAGCACGAGCGAACGTACCGACTGATCGCGACACTACTAAAAATTGGTCGATCTGTCTGTCTGTAAGCGCGTGTTCAGGCGTCCAAATGAGCGTCTCTAATTCGGGAAGACTGCGTCCGTCGCCCTCGCCTTCTTTTAACAAGGACGTGATATCACACTGATAACGACTGCCCACCCTTATTTCACCCTTGTCGGCCAAAAGCGTCTTTTGCGTCGGATCAAACACTAAACAATAAAAGAAACTGTCTTCCTTGTTTAGGTACGAGTTGAGCGACTCGGTTTCATTAAAAAGAGTCACAGAACACTTTCCGCGGATGTGCGTCGCTGGAAGCGTCTCCACTTGTCTCGAAAGAAAGAGTTCACGATGTTTCATTTGGTGGCGTTGTTTTGACGACATACCGAACTCCATCCGAACACTACCAGAATCGCTGCAGGGGCTACCGGCGCTCGTTTCATCTAAGGCACCTGAAAAAAAAAAAAAAACATTACACTAATAATAATGACCATCACTAATACCACTTATTACAATGCACATGTTTAAAGCTTTCTTAATTTTTTGCATAACATTTTAATTTTTATAAAACAATCTTACTTCAAACTAAATAAACTAACAAACCTTTAAAAATACGTATGGCAAACTTTACAGCCAGGGTACGATATCAAGAAATTAGTACAAAGATTCAATTACTGTTAAGTGAAGTATACTAACCATAATTGTATCCACTTGAACGGAAGAATTTACAAACATTTTTTTTTTTTTTTTTGAGGACAAAAACGAATAAATACAGACTCGTAATTTAAAAAAAGTCAAAAACTTATTCACCAAATTGATGTAATATTTATCTATTTATTATACAGCAATGTGTAACGATCAAGGTGCAGACGAGCTGTCTCGATCATTTCACTTCAGGCAATGTTCCTTTCCGAATTCGTCGAATAAATTATTATTTTATTAACACGGGCGCTCATTACGCCCAGCCTTAAAAATATAATCATATCATCGGAAACATAATAATAACTGGACGGCGGAATATTCAAGGGGGGAGTATATAATGCAAATAAATAAATAAATAAATGCAAAAATATAGAAATATTATTCGATTGCTGCTCTAAATTCCGTAACATAAATGTTACACCAATACAACCCAATCGTACGAAACCGGAAAACCGAAAACTTTATTTGATATAATTTTTATAATTTCTGCCAGAAAATCAATAGCGAGCTATCGCCGATTTTTGAGTTAACGTAACGCCCCTCCTAAATGAAATTTTAAAAAAGTGCATGTCAGTAAAATTCTCGAAGCTTTACTCACAATATTTACACATTTATTAATAATGTATCACCATTCGAATACGAAAAAATAATATACAGACTCGTACAAACAAACATATATTCAATTTAAAGTCAACTATGTAGCCGTTGTTCGTTGGAATGTTAAATAAATACGGTAATGATGCTAATTTCCAACTGATCTTTTTTTTTGACCGACCGTGTTGCATTTTAATAAATGGAAAGCTACCCAACAAGTAAAATTAATACATTTTGCATTTAATTATATATAGTCTACTATTAACGATGAAATAATCTAATCTTGACAGAAAATGAATTCATATTACTATTGCATATGTTTCATAGTTTTTAGAGGACGAACACAATTCAAATAATATGCAACGCAGGTGTACTACATTCGGAAAAAGAAAAATAGGACAAGAAACACAAAAATACGAACAGGACACAAGAGCTTTATAAATGATGTACCAGTGAACCTTCATGAAAGTAAACTAAATGCTACGGAAATGAAGTGCCCGAAGTAAATAACAGGAAAAACCAAATGGGACAGAATACGAAACGAAGATACGCATTCAAAAATAAACCAATCAAAGATTGATAAGGAGAATAATGGAAACGGAAAGGGAGAGGAGAACATGGATCGACAGACAACCGAACTAGGAGATAAAAAAAGGGCAACAGATCACAGAGTACAGAAGAGATGGACAAAAGTGAAATAGTGGAGCTTAAGTTTGCTGGATTTAGTTTAATTGCGATACAATTCTGTTGATTAAAAAAAAAACAAATACCTATTGAATCTATTAAGATAGGATCGTTCTATGACTTTTTAAGATAAAAATTCTAAATTTTATAAAAGAAATAAAAATGAGCCTTTAAAAATAAATACTAGTGCTGGCAAAATCCGTTGATATTAGGATCCGGATATCCGGATCCAAAACTATCCGGATACCCGAAGATCTACAGTTCTAATTGTATTTTAAGACTCAAAACACAAAAAAAATTAAAAATTCCTTAATTCACAATGTCAAAATATAAATGTTTTAAGTGTTTTTTTCAATCTTCCTCTATCATTCAACACAGCCCTTTTCAATTCTAACCCTGTAATCCTTCGAGTCTGCCTAATTCGTTTACAAAAATCGTTCAAATTCCGGGGGTGATTTTGATACACTTTATTATTGTTTAGCATAATAAAAGTAAAAATCTCTGGGTGTTAAATCAGGAGATACGGTCGCCCTTGTTTAATCAACGGGATGTTGGATTAGCCAGGAAATTCGCTTACAATTTTTGCGTTATAAATAGGATGTGCCGTGCAACTGAAAATGCATCTTACTTCTTTTGATTGTCTATTGTGTGTATTATTTGTGTTCGATTTAAAATAAGGAAATTGACAGCAACTTCAAGTGTAACCGGAACTTCTAAAAAGTCGAAAATATTTTAATCTAATAGATCTTCAAACTTTGAAAAATAATCGAGCGAAAGGAGGACAGTTTCAGCATTTATTATAATTTTTGCCAAGTTGTACGCTATTACGTTTCCGGGGATCATTAAATCATATCTGATCGGTAATTTCGTTTTTCTTTTGCGAAGAATAATAAATATATGTGAGATATTTATCTCGTTTCTTTCATTATCTTAGAACTCGTTAAAACAAGCATTATTTTTATTTATCTTTTCTTTCCCTAAATTCTTCTAAACGAAGTTAAAATTAAAAATAGTCGATATAACGCAGTACCCAAAAATACTCGATTAAAATAGGTTAATGAAAAACAATAAAAACTATTAGGAAACAAGAAAAACTTACTATGCATTGAGCTAGGTTAGTAATCATTTCACATTGTAAACAACACAACAGTTTTTGCTCCAAAAAAAAAAGAATAAAGTTAAATAAAAAATAAATAATAACATACCTACTGAACCTGCAAAATTTCAAACAATGAGTCATTAACTCGGTATTAAAAATTTGTAATTTTCTAAAAATAAACGCAAGAGCGTGTTAAGAACATCAAAGTTTAATATTTTCTATTAAATATTTCGCTCTGTTCGATTTTTCAAGATAGTTGAATTGAAGTACACTATGAGCACTATGTTCCAATTAGCCAAGATTTATTTTTTATTAGTTTGTAGTTTTGACTTTTGTTCAAATTATAATTTGAATAAAAGTCAGTTTATTAATAATTATTAATATTTTGCGTTCGTATATTTATACATAAAATATACGCTCCAAGTACAAATTTTTAATTTATCACGATAAATTTTAATCAAACGTTAAATAATTTAATGGAAAACACGTTCCCGTTGATACACGAGGGAGCTTTCAAATTACATGTAATTTAAAAAAAAGTGATTGATATTTAAGTTATAAAACGATCATTGATAAATTATATGCTCGATCCTTGCAGAATCAACCCAAGAATGGGTTTTACTAACAATTTTTACCAACAAAAAATAGTACTAAACCCATATGCCACTATTTGAAGATAAGTTTGGTTGGTCCGTCGAAAAGTATCAAATTTACCCTTGATTTTTTAACATCGATGTATACCCAAAAAAATCTTCAATCCTTCATATAAATCATGCCCTTATTAGGGTGTCGGAGCTATTTTAATAATAAGAAAAAAATGTAAAAATACTAATAATGTTCGTTTTATATTCGATTCTATAAAATTTATAGGATTACTGAAGTCTCACAACGGTCGTTTCCGTTTTTCACGAATTTCAATTAGGTTTTCTCGCGCGAATCTGCTCACGTTATCAGACAAACCGTACTCCCTCCGCTCGACTCCTTTTATAGAAAATTTCAAATAAGGGATGTTCTATTTAAAATAAGAAAGTTGATCGCGATTTCGGTATTAACCGGATGCGTAGACAAATTCGCCATGCCGACAAATCTTTTAAGGACCGTTTACACATTTCAGCGCGTGCTTCAAATATTTGCCCATGAATAGGCATAGATGCACATATTTCAGATTCCAATTAGGCCATATTTTGTACGGAATTAATTTTTAATAGAAATTAGATAAGCAAACGAGTTGTAAGTAAATATAAAATAAAACAGAAAATTTAATTGTTAATACAGGGTATCCATTTCTCGCTTAGCTTAAGACACATAGTCTTAAATTAGGGCAAAGTTGCATAATTTGTTGTTCATTAATAATTCGGAAAGAAATTCTACCTATCTTTGTTTTTTAGATATTTGAAAAAAAATTGAAAAAAATAATTTTAGTTCTTTGGCCGTAAATTTATTTATAATTGTTTATAAATTCTATAAAAACTTCCTCATGGTAACTTTTTATTGCGCGTATTATGCAATGCTTAGAAAGTTAGTGCAATTCGCAGAATCATTATCAAGTTTAGATTTTCTTATGGATGCCATATTTAATTTTTAGCATTATTTTAAAAATCCTTCTAAACAGATTGTGTCTATTTTATTTAACTGACGTTTTTCGTTTTTCGCTTGAATTGTTAAAATTTGTAGTTATTGTCGCT
>JAFFZR010028451.1:0-12387 GCA_018397195.1 Lethrus apterus | reverse complement strand
ATGGCTGTCTAAGATCACTAAACAAGGCATAAACGGCATTCTTAGGGGAATTATTTAGAAAACTGCTTATAACTCAAAAACTGTTAGAAAAAATGAGTTGTATGCCTTATAACAATTGATGTAGAATTACTAAGCGCATTTAAAAATGCAGTAATATACAGGGGGGTCCATTTAAAAAATTGATTTTTACTGATTTAAAGTTGTTGGAAGTTGTCGCTATCAACTAGCAAAATGCCAAAAATGAAGATTTTAAGTACAGTACTTCCGGAAATACAGAATTTTCAATATACCACTGCAGTTAGTAAAATTTATTTAAAACGACAAAAACCTCCAAAACGGCTAGATTTTATTATAGGGTACCCTTATAAGTTTTGGTGTAGAATTGTTAGTAGAATCTTAAAAACAATGAAAAAATATAACATTCCATTTAAAATAACAATGTTGGTATGTACTTCCAGTACAACCGGAAGTGATACGAGAGCGCCAATAATTTAGAATAAGAGACTAGTTGGTGTAGCATATAATTCCAAGTTATTTAGTCCAGTAAAGAGGTGAATCAATCTACATTAAATAACGTAATTTGGGTGATAGTGGCGCCGCTATCGCGAGTAACGCGCTCAATTCGATATCTCGAGAACGAATCATTTTACACAAAAAACTACAGAGACCTTTTCTCTTATAAATTTAATTTCCTAACTTTTTTTTTCCAACACCAATACTTGTCGAGTTATTTCGTTAGAAATTCACAAACTTCCTTATTTTTCTCTGTTTGCCTTTACCTCCCTATTCGTTCACTTTTATCGAATTTTATCTATTATCGATCATTTAATTATCTACATCTTTTGTTTCAAACTTTTTTCTCTACTAACAATACTTTGGTAGTTATTGCTTAGTTTATCGATCGAACTCCGCGCTATCGCCGTTACGTGTTTTCACGGACGCGCTACTTCAAATGTTAGTGCTGCTTAGTCCAGTCAGTAGGTGAATCAATCTACATGCGATAACGTAACTTGGGTGATATTATGATTTGTTAGAGGGGTGTATTCTGAGCATAATGTCGAGAACACACTCGCGTCTTGATTGATTCACATACTGAATGGACTAAGCAGCACTAACATTTGTAATAGCGCGTCCGTGAAAACACGTAACGACGATAGGACGGAGTTCGTTCGATAAACGAAGCAATAACTACCAAAGTATTACAAAAGATATAGATAATTAAATGAGTTTGATAATAGATAAAATTCGATAAAAGTGAACGGATAGGGAGGTAAAGGCAAAAAACAGACGACAATACGGAAGTTTGTGAATTTCTAACGAAATAACTCGACAAGTATAGGTTTGGAAAAAAAAGTTTCGAATAAAAAAGTTAGGAAATTCAATTTTTAAGAGAAAAGGTCTGTATAGTTTTTTGTGTAAAATGATTCGTTCTCGAGATATCGAATTAAACGCGTTACTCGCGATAGCGACGCCACTGACACTGAGGAACCTCTCAAATCCGGCATTGTGCTCAGAATACATCCCTCTAACAAATTATACTATCACCCAACTTACGTTATTTTATGTAGATTTTGGCTTATTTTTTGATAGATTTACTGGACTAATGAGAGTTGATGTATTTCTGGAACACGGAAAAGTTCTAACGAACCACTTTCGTGAATGACGCTGTATATCTGAAAAGAACGAAGAAATTTCACTTTTTTTCCACGGATACACATTACAATCATTTTTTGTAGCTACTGATTGCTATTACTTTTTAATCTAATGTCAATATAACTGTTAGAAATTAAGTTTTAATATATAGAAATTTTAGCTATTAATAAAGTCCTGAATGAAAAGAGGATAATTGGATAAAGCCCGTTAATTATAACAATGAGACAAATGAATAATGAACTATCCGGATCTATAATAATTTTACAGAAATTTTAAACTTCAGATATTATTTATTAAATTATAGTACCAGTAGTGCCAACCAATTAATGAGATCACGTACAAAGTTTACACTTCTGTCAGCTGTCGTCGGCTCACCTGCTGAATATTCAAGACAAGACCTTTGAAACACGTGACATACATGTTATCCTTATCGACGTTATTAAATTTCTGTTCACCAAGCATTCAATTTAATCTTCTGATTTAATTGGACGGCGCGTAGGGATAAATTTGCAATTGTATACAGTATTAAATTATTTAAAATTTTGTTTCTGATATTTGTATGAATTAAAACATGTTTATTTGCTCAATTTTAATTTTATAGTAACGTTTAGAAATCTGTCATTTACAGATTTTAAAATACACGTTAATTTAAATATATCTAGGTACTAAAAATACATTCTAAAATTTGATTTCAGTCAATTAAATGATTGCTTCAGTATTTTTATACGATCTAATTTATGTTATATAAATAAAACATCTCAAGCATTATCCCGTGGGTAATGAAAAAGTAAGTTCAAAAGGGAATTGGAATTATGAACATCAGTTATAATTTTCCAGACTACGATACGACTGCAGACTTCCGTCATGAAACGAAACACGGTGACATTTAGTTCGTACTCGAATATGAATACTTCTGCAAACATTGCCACTTTGTACTTTTTATCAACGTCCAAGTCTATATCATTTATATAGTTAAAATTCTCCATTTCCAAATTATTATATAAATTAAGTAAGCCGTGCTAAGTTATGGGTCTATACACTTTGTTTTTTATTTGGTTTATTGAAAGAAACACTAAACAATCTGATATGTGAAGCAAACTTGAATTTCGTTTTTGCTCCACAGACCAACTTTGATGTTATATGTACGGTGTTGCAACTCTTAAATCAAAATTGTTTCTTTATTTATTTTCCAAAAATAACTAATACCATTATGACGTTATGTTTTGCCGAAAGAAAAATGGGGCTTACTATGTTGACATATAGTATACCATACGAAATATTGTTTTTTTTTAACTATTGATCATTAGTTAATTAGAAACTTGAGATCTTCTTTTGACCATCATTGACAGTGAAGAAACCGTTCCACTTATTGTAAATATTGCCCAACCAAAAAGTGAAATACTTCTGACCCAATTTTTATTTTTTTTCTGTTTATCCCTGTATCAACATTGACAAATAAAAGCGGTGATCATAATCCAATTCTAGATATTTTTATTAATAAACTGTGTTTTTTAAGGTCAAAATTTGTTTACTTTTAAAAGTAGGCTTTTATAAAACAGTTTTACAATGCTCTAATTTCCTTAAATTTATTCACAAGTATTTTCTAGGTGCCTTATATCCGTCATTCAATGGCCCCGTCCCTTCCTTCTTCCCAGAGTACACATATCCCATACTCTTCCCTGGTCGAGTACTTGTAACGCATCTAAATCTCGCTATTAAATTCTGCTTTTCACCCCAGTTCTTTTCTTCGGAATACTTCCGTTTCCATCCGAACACGTACGACTTATTGTACCTCATATCACGCCTGACCACACCTAATCTGCTCATCCTCCTCCTTCGTTCACATATAGTCTTATCCTCCTTTCCACCTTGGTTGCAAACGTTCCATTTCTTATGAATATTTCGCTTTGCTCTTCTAATACCTTGAAAAGTTCTTGATCCTCTTTGTCTTGTATACCACCTCCTCCAACATTATTCTTGTCCAGTTCGTCCATCTATAACTCAAGTGCCTTTCGTATGTATGTATCGTTTCTCTCCCCATCTATACTACGTTTGTAAATTCGGAGGAGTAAATTGACAAGTCTCACTTAAAAAATGTGCTCAATGATTGGCTACTTGCGAGACACGTTTACACAGTGTTAATTATTGCCGTATTCGCAACCAGATTTCCGGTATTTAATGTTTACATGTGTGACAGCTGACAGGTGTCAATTTTAAAGTATTTAGAAAGTCATTTTTAGAAGTGCACCAAGGTGAATTAATCAGTTCAATTTTAATGTATTCAAATCCCAGGACAAGTAATGTAATTTCACCGTCAAGGAAACGCCCCCGTTTGGGGCATTTATCAATAAACTTAGTTTAAACAAGATTTTAGTTCCTCCAAATTATTTTATTGGTAAATAGTAGTAAATAGTTATTAATAAACAAAAAAATATGTTTATTAAAATTTATTACATGTTTCTGTGTGTTTTATTAACTTTTTATAATGAAAGACAGGACAAATACACAAAATCTAACAGACAATTGCACGAAATCGCATCTAACAGTAACCGAACAATTGGACGTCTAAATAATAAGATCAGTGTTGGCCAACGAACGGTAAGTTCGAAAATTGTTCCAGTGTAATTCTGGCTTATGTATTTATTACTCCGAATTTACGGACATAGTATAGTTTAGTACGATGTGTTCTGAAATGAATCTCTCCAATATCCATGCACTTTTCCACACCCTTTCCTGTCTTTATTGTCCTTTCACCCCCTACAACCTTTCTTTTGCTCCATAGTGGTTTTTTAACCCTTCTTTAACTTTCTTTGCTTTTGCACAAACGTACTTAATGTGGTCCTCCTTTCTTTCTTTACAGCAACTGAATTGCAGTTAGATTCAGTTCCGTTGTCCATTTTACGGTGTCTAATTTTTGCCCAAGTTTTGATTTCTTGCTTTGATCGTAACATACATCTTTCTTGAGATTTCATTTCAGTGATAAATGATATATGAAACTGCCCCCGTTAATTAAACTAGCTCTGATATTAAAATTACTGTTATTTATGTATCTGATACTAAGACATTAGAGTACAATTGGTACAAAACTTTTGTGTTTTTCTCGTTAAAATTATGTAAATTAAAATTAAGCATTAAAATCATCAAAATAAAATATGTAAATAATAATATACAAAAATACTATACCAACATTTTTGTGAGACCAAGTTAATCTCAAGCTTATTTTTGGAAGTATGTGGATGACAGTTTTTCACGATACGTTTACTGAACCCTTCCGTCCTAAATTGAAAATAAATCCCATTTATATTTCTGCATTGATATTAATGGTAATTAAAAACGAAAAATTAATTGATTTTTAAAAACGACTTTTTCGCACAGCAAATGGATGTGAAAAGTATTTTAATTGAATTTTAGCCTCATTAAAATCAATAATGAATGATTTGTTCAAGTTCATAAAAATTTACATTCTTTTGCGAAGAATAATAAGTATTTAACATAATTTTCTTCATTAGTATAGACTAGAGAAATATAACAAGATAGAAAGCACTTGGATTGGCCAACTCAAACCTTATCCTTGTTCTAAACCATTGTTGTTCTCCAGGCCGGTAGAGGTGCTGATACACCATGTTTCATCTTTTTTTTATGTTTATGTAATTAAAGAATTATACTGATTATAACATCGTTGTCATGGTTACAATAAAAAAAAATGAAATGTATGACATATTTAAATAAGTTTTCATGTCTTTTCGTGTTCTGTAATAACGTTTCTTTCAGTATTCTTTAATATCGTTCATGTTTGTGTTAAATGCTATCGTTATTTGTCTACAAACAGGAAATGAACAGGACAAACGGAAATATATGGAAAATTGTGAAGAATTTATATAGAACTAAAAAAGACAACTCGAAGACAATAAAATAAAAGAAATAGAGGAGAATAGATCAGAAATTTCTACAAAGATGTAAAAGAAATATAAAAGGATATAAGGCAAAACCAATTTATATCAAAGACAAAGAAGGAAACAATTTAGGAGAAAAAAGGAAATAATGCAAAGATGGAAACAACATTTCGAAAAACTACTAACAGTAACAACAGAAGTAGAGATCCAAGTACATGTGAGACCTCGTTTACCAACTAGCTTAGAAAGTGCAATAGGAATCGTACAAGATACCGAAAATTTTAAAGCAAGCGCTAACGCATTAAAAGGAATACTACAACCCATCCAAAATCCCAACATTGAAAGAAAAACGTTTAATCCTGTAAAATATCCACAACAAAATCCTATCTATCATCTCCAAAATTTTCAAAGACAGTTTGTTCCGCATATTCAACAATTACCAAATATTCACCCAATGAGATTTCCTGCTCAGCAGCAAAGCTACTATCCTATTCCCAAAACTTTCCTAAATCAAATGTGAATAACCAACAAACAAGATTTCCTACCAATCGTCAAGTATTTGGAGTGCAACAACAAAATGTTTGGAAACCTAATCAACAAAATGGACAAAATTCAAAACCAACCCCAATTATCAAGACATTCACAATCAAGAAATTACTGAAGACGAAATTCAAAACGGATTGGAACCTTTACTAAACGAAGAAAATGGTGTATGTTACAATGGAACCGCAACATCAAGAAATGTCAAATGAAGAAAATTTGGAAACTGAAAATATCCAAGAAGATGAAAATTTTCCGTTACTTGCCTCGCAAACGAACTCAACAAGCTAAAATTAAATGAATTACCATATATTCGTATTAGCAATCCACCTATTAAATTATTGATTGATACAGGTAGTGCAATTTCTATTATAGACCCAGCAATTGTTAAAAAATATTATCCTAATAATATATGTTACGAAGAATTAGAAATAAGAACAGCAAAAGGTAAAATTTTAGTTAATGAACATGCAATGATACCATGTTTCACTGAGTTAAAATCAAATGGTTATTTAAAAATGATAATGTTGAAGTTTCATAATTTTTATGACGGTATTATAGGACTGGAAGATTTAAGATCAATGGAATTTAATATCGATTAGAAAAGAAAGGTTTTAATAAGAGAAAATTAAAAAATACCTATTTGTTTTAAGAATTTATAAAAATTCCAGCAAATACAAAATTGTTACGTAAAATACCAGTAAATTATATAGAAGGTGAAGTTATAATGGATAATCATTGTCAAAATTCAATATTAATACCTGCTTGTATTACGACGGTAAATAAAGGCGAAGCTATCGTGGAAATACAAAATTGGTCAATAGAAGAAGCGTCATTTGAAATCAAAGACATAGTAGTTACGTCATTGGAAAACTATAACATCTATCAATATGAGGTAAATCCAGAAGAAGAAATGTCGAAATTAAATAATATGATAAGAACAAGCCATCTTAATACAGAAGAAAGATCTAAAATAATTACTTTATGTAAGAAATATATAGACATTTTCAAGAAACCTGATGAAAAACTTACTTTCAATAGTGAAGTAAAACATGAGATAAGAACAAGAGATGAAATACCAACATTTAAAAGAGCAAGAAGATTTCCACATGCTCAAAAGGAAGAAATAGGAAACCATATCAGAAAACTTTTGGAAGACGATATAATTGTACCAAGCCAAAGTCCTTGGGGATCTCCAGTGAACCTAGTGAGTAAAAAATTAGACGCAAGTGGAAAAAGGAAAACAAGACTAGTAATAGACTACAGAGCAGTTAACGAAAAAACTATAGACGATCGATATCCTATACCTAATATAGAAGATATATTGGACAAATTAGGACGATGCCAATATTTTTCTACTTTAGATCTGGCTTCTGGATACCACCAAATTCAACTGAAGGCAGAATCTAGGGAGAAGACAGCGTTCAATACCGAACAGGGTCATTTCGAGTTTCTTAGGATGCCCTTTGGCCTTAAAAATGCGCCAGCCACTTTTCAACGAGTGATGGACGACATATTGAGAGGTATTTTAAACAATTTTTGCTTGGTATATCTAGATGATATTATCATATTTTCACCATCACTAGATGAACACATAAAACATTTACAGGCTGTATTTAATAGATTAAGAAATGCCAATCTTAAGCTACAGATAGACAAATGTGAATTTCTCAATAAGGAAACAGAATATCTAGGTCATGTNAGTTACGTCATTGGAAAACTATAACATCTATCAATATGAGGTAAATCCAGAAGAAGAAATGTCGAAATTAAATAATATGATAAGAACAAGCCATCTTAATACAGAAGAAAGATCTAAAATAATTACTTTATGTAAAAAATATATAGACATTTTCAAGAAACCTGATGAAAAACTTACCTTCAATAGTGAAGTAAAACATGAGATAAGAACAAGAGATGAAATACCAACATTTAAAAGAGCAAGAAGATTTCCACATGCTCAAAAGGAAGAAATAGGAAACCATATCAGAAAACTTTTGGAAGACGATATAATTGTACCAAGCCAAAGTCCTTGGGGATCTCCAGTGAACCTAGTGAGTAAAAAATTAGACGCAAGTGGAAAAAGGAAAACAAGACTAGTAATAGACTACAGAGCAGTTAACGAAAAAACTATAGACGATCGATATCCTATACCTAATATAGAAGATATATTGGACAAATTAGGACGATGCCAATATTTTTCTACTTTAGATCTGGCTTCTGGATACCACCAAATTCAAATGAAGGCAGAATCTATAGAGAAGACAGCGTTCAATACCGAACAGGGGCATTTCGAGATTCTTAGGATGCCCTTTGGCCTCAAAAATGCGCCAGCGACTTTTCAACGAGTGATGGACGACATATTGAGAGGTATTTTAAACAATTTTTGCTTGGTATATCTAGATGATATTATCATATTTTCACCATCACTAGATGAACACATAAAACATTTACAGGCTGTATTTAATAGATTAAGAAATGCCAATCTTAAGCTACAGATAGACAAATGTGAATTTCTCAATAAGGATACAGAATATCTAGGTCATGTCGTCACACCGAATGGTATTAAACCTAATCCTAAAAAAAATAATTCTATTATAAATTTTCCAATACCAACGACGCAAAGAGAGATAAAATCTTTCTTGGGCCTTTTGGGATATTATCGGAAATTTATACAAAATTTTGCTAAGATCACAAAACCACTCACGAAATGTTTCAGGAAAGGTGAAACAATAAATCATACATCGGAATTTATTGATGCTTTTGAGAAATGTAAGATATTATTATGTAATGATCCGGTTTTGAAATACCCCGATTTCGAGAAGATTTCGAATAAACAACTGATGCTTCAAATTTTGCATTAGACTCTATATTGTCTCAAGATAATCGTCCAATAGCTTATGCATCAAGAACACTCAATCCGGCAGAGGTAAATTACTCCACCATCGAAAAAGAAATGCTTGCTATAGTTTGGGCGTGTAAGCACTTCCGACCGTATCTCTACGGACGAAAATTTATTATCAAAACGGACCACAAACCGTTACAATGGCTTTTCTCAATAAAAGATCCAAATTCGAGATTAACACGTTGGCGTCTTAAATTAAGTGAATATGATTATGAAATAGAGTACAAAAAAGGAAAACTGAATCAAGCGGATCCTTTATCTCGAATAAAAATGACAGAAAATTATGTTAATACTTTGGAAGATCTTGATTTAGAATCAATGTTAGTACACGATAATGAATCAATACAAGTTAGTATTGATGATTTAGATGACATTTTAAATTCCTTGCCTACAGAACCTTTACAGCAGACAACATACGAGAATATTAGCGACGAAACGAACACTATACATTCAGGAACAGGTGAAATTGAAATTTCTTTACCTTACTCAGAAAAGATAATTAACTTAGCAGAACATCAAATTATATTAGATGCTACACGTAATATAACACAACCAATAATTACAAGGAACAAAATATTTAACAAACAGAGAATATGTGTTACACTTCCATTAACGACAAGTTATGACAATATCGTCAAAGCTCTTAAAGAATGTTTAGTTACAAATGCAAAAAATGTTATTTACTTTAAGCATAAAAACATAGAAAGGGATATAATTAAAATGATTCAAGAATCGTTTACTAAATTAAAAATAGAAATATCAAATAAAATAGTAGAAGATATAGAAAAAGAAGAGGAACAATTATTAAAAATTAAATACTATCACGAAGGGAAAACAGCACACAGAGGTATTAATGAAGTTTACCAATCATTGAAATGCAGATATTATTGGCCTAACATGGAAAAAGCTATATCTACTTACATAAATAATTGTGAAATATGTCAGTTAGGAAAATACGATAGGTCACCACAAAAGCAACCCCTAGCGAACACGTATACACCAAGTAGACCGTTCGAACAGCTTCATATAGATTTGTTATTTGCTAATAAGAGAATATTATTGTCAATTGTAGATCATTTCTCGAAATATGCACAAGCATATATTATAAAAGATAAAAATGCTCAAACCATTGTGGACAATGTAATTAAGTTTACCAGCCACCATGGAATACCGAGTAAAATAGTAGCAGATCAAGGTAGTGAATTTAATAATTATTTACTTAAAGAATTTTGCCGATTGCATCATATTATTCTACATTTTACATCAATTGGAAATTCTAAAGCAAACGGAATTGTTGAAAGATTTCATAATTCGTTAAATGAATCTTTAAGATGTAGATTGATAGAAAGTAACATACCGTTTGAAAGTCAAGTATTAAATGCTATATTATGTTATAATAATAGTATGCATTCAGTCACAAAATTTACACCTTTTGAAATTATAAACGGACATAATGAAACAAACTTACCGTTTGATTTAAACGAAGAACGGATTACGCAACAATTTATTAGCGATCGCGCTGAACAAATTAAAATTATTAATAACACCATTCATGAAAATATACAGAAAGCTAAAGAAAAAGCATGCGAAAAGATAAACGAAAATAGGCAAGAAATTGATACAATTTCATTAAATAAAAAAGCTTATATTAGGAATAAGAAAGGAAAATTAAAACCTAAATTTACTAAACAAACAATTGTTAAAACTAATGAGAAAACGGTGGAAACTGATAAATATAAGAAATATTTGAAAGATGCAGTAAAGAAGAAAAGAAAGTTTACAGACGAACCTTTGTTACAGGATGAAATTTCCAGCGAAGATCCTAATAACAGTAATGGCAATGACATGGTTGACAGCAGGCCAACTACAAGTAAAGATTATTGAAAACTAGCTGACCCGACAGTCGTTGTCCTGTCATTTTATACAACAATAGATGTAGGTAGAAGATAGATTTCCGACTTTTACCGTGGAATTTTCAAAAATTTTCTTTCATACAAACCCAAACCAACCCAACCCAACCGACAGTCGTTGTCCTATCATTTTATACAATAATAGATGTAGGTAGAAGATAGATAGATTTCTGACTTTTCCCGTGGATTTTTCAAAAATTTTCTTTCATACAAACCCGGCTTCCAACCCCCCCGCTACACGTAGCAGAGGGGTAACGGCTAACCTAGTCGTGCCAAACTCATGTATGAACATGGGCCACAATAGATAGATTTCCGACTTTTCCCGTCAGTTTTTTAAAAATTTTCATTCATACGAACTTTGCCCTGACAATTACGAACACAACAAAAAAATAATCCGCCAAATCGGTCGAGTCGTTCTCAAGTGATTATAATTATAATACGGTCTCATTGACTCGACGATCATATATTTCTCTTGCGTTGCGCGTACGCCGACGGATATTTCGACGCCTTATTGGTCGCATTTTTCCAAAGACCGCGAAATAATCTTTTCAACACACAACCGATAACACAATATTTCATATTCATATAATGAAATCACTTCGCCGCTGCCGTGCGTGAGCCGTCCGTGTCATGAGTGACAACTGACTTTAAAAATTTGACAATTTTCGAATCCGGGCTATCTGGATCGATTTTTTTTTTCGCTAGAATACCTAAAACTACGCTAAAAATTTCTGACTTTTTCCGTGGATTTTCCAAAAATTTTCTTTCATACAAACCTTGTCCTGACAATTACGAACACAACAAAAAAATATTAGCCAAATCCGTTGTACATTTTGCAATTGATTTTTATTATATAGAGAAAGATAGCCCGACAGTCGTTGTCCTGTCATTTTATAAAGTTGATAAATTTGCTGGAAAATGCATTTGAAGCGAATATTGAAATTTTCAATTGATTTTCTCGTCTCGATCATCCCGATTTCGGCAAAAAAATGCGTTTGCTTCTTCAAACGCAATGCAATCGCATGCGTCCAGGAAAATGGCCGTCTTATGAAAATGACGAATTGTGCGGCTCGGAAAAGGTCAAAAGTGTAAAGTCGGGCTGTCTTTTCGTCCGTTTGTCCAAAATGACCGCAAGAGGCTCCATAATTGTCGCGAAATGCGAAGGAAAAGAGAGATTTTTGACATTTACACGGTCAACGTAAACGTTTATTGCCCGCGAAAATACATCTTCGATCCGTAAACTCTTTCAAAATGTAAAACACGGAGACCGAATACGTTTATTTTCGAAAGACGGGACGGTTTGGTTGCGTCAGGATGTCGCTACGAAAAGTCAACTTTTTGACAGAAAGGTGACAGATAATTATGATGCCCATCCTTCTCTAGACAACGCGATAATTATACCTATTTCATTTCACTTTGAATCGCGCGTTTTCATTCAGTATCGAAAAAGAATTTTCATTTTCTACGATATTTCGGAAACGGTACG
>JAFFZR010028450.1:0-12387 GCA_018397195.1 Lethrus apterus | reverse complement strand
GGTGTTCAATTTAAAAAATTAATCGTTATGCTTGTATCTTAGCAACGCGATGTTCTTTTGTTTTATAATTTATTGCACGAAATGCGCATTACAAGGTACTTAAACTTTGTCCATTTAACCAAGTTTCTATCTCTTTAAAGAAAAAAGTTAACTATTATAGAATAATTCGTGAACACCCAGAATACATAAAAATTATTGTTTTTTTTTAACTCCTTAACTAGCGATCCTAGAGAAAAAAATTTTATAATTAATTATAGCAGGCAACCAGAGCAACTTAAAGAAATAAAATATACAGGGTGTTCAATTTAAAAAATTAATCGTTATGCTTGTATCTTAGCAACGCGATGTTCTTTTGTTTTATAATTTATTGCACGAAATGCGCATTAAATGGACAAAGTTTAAGTAACTTTGTCCATTTAACCAAGTTTCTATCTCTTTAAATAAAAAAGTTAGCTATTATAGAATAATAATTCGTGAACACCCAGAATACAAAAAATTATTGTTTTTTTAACTCCTTAACTAGCGATCCTAGAGAAAAATTGTTTTATAATTAATTATAGCAAACAACCTGAGCAACTTAAAAATGTAAAAATATACAGGGCGTTAAATTTTAAAAAATTATCTTTTTGCTTGTATCTTAGCAACGCGATGTTCTTTTGTTTTATAATATATTGCGCGAAGTGCACGATGCAAGGTACTTAAACTTTGTCCATTTAATCAAGTTTGTATCTCTTTAAATAAAAAAGTTAGCTATTGTAGAATATTCCCGGGAACAGACTGTATACAGTGATGGAAAAAAATTTCCGGACACCAACTGGTATTAAAAGGATGCGTTCTACGGTTTAGGCATTTTAAGGATTAAGGATTAAGGCGTTTTAAGGATAAAGGTGTATGATGAATACTAATATATTGTAATTTTTTTTATATGGAAATTTTATAAAATTTATATATTCGTTTTGTTATTTATTATTATTTTTTTTAATATGGGTTTGCAGATAATTAATAATTTTTAATGTATGTCCAAATATAAAATCTTTTTTAGATATTTTGTCAGGCAAGATTTGTTACCGAAAGATCGGCATTAATAAATGGTTGATTAGTTTATTAAAAAAAAAAAAAAACACCAAAAACCCAAGAAACTTATACACATCTATTTTATAAAATGGTTAGAAAAATTTATAATAATAATAAAAATATTATTGAACGTCTAGAATTCTCTTACCATGAAAACCATGAAAATGCTTGTGCTTCTTCGAAAAAACAGTAATTCCGGCTCCGAAGTCTCTACGGCACGAAAACGCACATTTAACAGACACGCCCAATCGCGTAAAATTCACGTCACATACGATATTGTTTTGTCCTCGAACATTAATTATCACAAACAAATACGACCGACACGGCCGTGGACACCATCAAATGGAAACATCGCCAAATTCGCTAGAATTTTTGCAGATTTAACAAGTTTATCCTGTCATACGAATTTCGTAGATTTTGCATGTAAACAGCATGTGTCGTCGATGTTCTTCTTTCCAATCGAACGTTCTGCAACAAAACACATATAGACAATGAGAACTGGGCGTGACGCGTGCAGTTTGGTGATTTTATCTCCCGACATGGATATGATAACGCTATCTCGTCTATTTTTGGATAAATTTCTTTTATAAACGAGACAAAAAAGAAAATAACAATGTTGATGAAAAATTCTTGCAAATTCGTTTTTGAAACCAAACAAAAAGACCATGTTAAAACCACATACTTAACAAATCGATGATTTATTGGAAATTGAGGATTTAAAATTATTGCATGTACCATAAGATAAATGTTTCTTGCTCCAAAAATATTTATCTTCAAAGATTATTTAGGTATAAAGAAATTGACACAATTAGTTTAGTAAAAATTTACTTGAAAAATTGAAAATTCATGGCAAGAAAAAACATGACAAGAAAACGAAAGGTTTGACACCAAATAAAGCCTCCTTTTCGCATTTTTAGTAAGTAGTTCAAACTAGTTAAACCCAAATCTATGAATAATCTATGAATAAAAACCTATGAATAAATCCAATCCAAGTCCAACTCAATCAACGAAATCGTAATTAAGTTATTCGGGTTTTATTTTATTGGGTTCGATTGAAATTATTGAAATTCAAAAGTCGGTTAAGTCAGTTTTTAAAATTTATGTTGGGTTCGCTTCGTAATCGAAATTCAAAAAAAAATTCACAGGCTGTACGGGTTGACTTCGCTCCGTAATTGAAATTATTGGAATTCAAAAAAGGCAATTTAGGGTTTGTACAGCTCCCGAAAAAGGAGTACAAAATTCCCTAAAGTAAGTACGTTTGGTCACCTTGCCTATATGAACAATTGCCGCCCCAAGCGGCCGGCGCCCCTGGGCTATAGCCCATTTAGCCCTGTGGTTAGGGTGGCTTTGGTTCAGCAATTAAAGCAAGTGATATACGATTGAATGGTCTGATATATAACCAGTTAACTCATATATGCATATACTGACGACATCGTAAACCTTGCGAGGACAACAGAGAATCTGCACTAAAGAAGACAGAAAAGGCAGCAAGAAAGATGGGATTTAGAAATAAATGAATGAAGGAAAAGCAAAGTATATGGAAGTAGAAAATGGATATTAAACAAAATAAAATACTCGAAATAACAACAGAAAGATCAAAATATAGTTTTGAGAAAGTCAACTTAAAGAAAAAAAGCACTAGAAATATTTGAAAGGAAAGTACTAAGAAAAATATATGGAGGGAAGGGCCACCTTAACCCTAACTGCAGGACTAAATGGGCTATAGCTCAGGGGCGCCAGCCTTTTCGGGCGGCAATTGTTTTTATAGGTTAGTTGAATTTTGTATTTTCTTTTGTACTTCTTTTTATACTTTTCTATACTCCTTTTTACTCCTCTTGTATATTCTTTTTTACCCTTTGAATTTCAATTGTGGAGCGAACCCAACCATAAATTTCAATAATTTGATGATTAGAATTACGGAGCGAACCTAACCCATATCAACCAAACCATAAATTATACATTTTAAAATTCAACTACGGAGCGAACCTAACCCTTTTAAAAATTGACCATTTGAATTTCAATAATTTTAATTTACGGAGCGAATCCAACCCATACAACATGCGGAGCGAACCCAACGATAAATTATAAATTTGACGATTAGAATTACGGAGCGAAACTAACCCATGCCAACCCAACAATAAATTATAAATTTTAAAATTCAACTACGGAGCGAACCTCACCCCCTTTTAAAAATTGACTTTTTTAATTTCAATAATTTCAATTTACGGAGCGAATCCAACCCATACAACATGCGGAGCGAACCCAACGATAAATTGAAGAGTGGAAGTTACAAAGGACTAAATTAATAATAATCATAATCAATTAAAAATTTTTAAAAACTGACATTTTGAATTTCAATAATTTGATGATTTCAATTACGGAGCGAACCTAACCCATGTCGACCTAACCATAAATTATAAATTATAAAATTTAATTACGGAGCGAACCTAACGCTTTTAAAAACTGACCATTTGAATTTCAATAATTTCAATTTACAAAGCGAATCCAACCCATACAACATGAGGAGCGAATCCAACCATAAATTATAAATTTTTATAAACTGACATTTTGAATTTCAATAACTTGTTGATTTGAATTACGGAGCGAACCTAACCCATGCTAACCCAACCATAAATTATAAATTTTAAAATTCAATTACGGAGCGAACCTAACCCTTTTCAAAACTGACCTTTTGAATTTCAATAATTTTAATTTACGGAGCGAATCCAACCCATACAACATTAGGAGCGAATCCAACCATAAATTATAAATTTTTATAAACTGACATTTTGAATTTCAATAATTTGATGAATAGAATTACGGAGCGAACCTACCCCATGCCAACCCAAGCACAAATTATAAATTTTAAAATTCAACTACGGAGCGAACCTAACCCTTTTAAAAGCTGACCTTTGGAATTTCAATAATTTCAATTTACGGAGCAAATCCAACCCATACAACATGCGGAGCGAACCCAACGATAGATTATAAATTTTTAAAACATTTCGAATTTCAATAATTTGATAATTAGAATTACGGAGCGAACCCAACCCATGCCAACCCAACCACAAATTATAAATTTTAAAATTCAATTACAGAGCGAACATAACCCTTTTAAAAACTGACATTTCTAATTTCAATAATTTCAATTTACGGAGCGAACCGAACTCATACAACAACCTTTTTCCGTCCATCCGCATTCCTTTTTCGTAGAAAATAATTGTTCACCTTATTTATTGACAGTTATATCAATTTTTTCTAGATCTGAAATTTTTGTAAAATTTCACTGCCCCCCCCCCGTATATTTTCTTATGAAGACAGGCGTATTATTGTTAGTAGCCCACGGGCGCCAAATATCTTAGGACGGCCCTGGCGAAGAGAATAGGAGAATTCTGGGAAACAAGAACAAACAAAGAACCATCAATAAGTAATCTAGCTGGGGCGCAATGGACGAGGTGGTTTGCTCATGAATTTCATGATGCAAGATTAAATTATGACATACCGACAAAGCAAGCCCTGATGAGAGGAATTACTGGAAGAAGAACAAGAGGCAAACCGAGATCGAAATGGATACAAATGATGAAAAGAGACTTCCTTTTAACATTACTTACAATAAAAATCATTGAAAAATCGGCGCCGCGTTCACAAAAAGAAATTATCGAATGGGGACGTCGCCTGATTATTTACATATCAATTTTGATGATGCAGCGTTATTTATTCGAATTTATCGCGAACGCAACGACAAAGAAAAACATATCGCGTAACGTCCTTACCGAGTTCCTTCTTATCGTCGACGTAAGCCCAAACGAGTCTCGGACGACAAACTGGCACTAATTAAATTACAAAACTGGCTTTAAAAACTGGCATGCGTTACTAAAACTAAAAATGCTTCGCGGGACGTAAAAAACTACATTTGCGCCGCGATCGCGTTATTCGATTGTCTTCAGGTGAGCATTGCGACGACACGCGATAACTCGGTTTATCGTTGGCACAGAGTTCTTTTCGCGAGGCACACTCCGATTATTCGGCGTGTTTAGAACATCGCTGTATCGGCGATTCTTAGCGAAAACGACAACTAACTTTGCGCCAAGTTAGACGCGTACTAAAATCGGTTACTGTTTAGAAACATAGAGCACACTGCACTTACTCACAAGTCCCCACCCGAAACAATGAGTCCCCACCGTTACGCCTAGTAAAAGGCTTCCAACAAACTAATCATTTTTTAATGATTGTTTTATTGCGATGATATCTGTAGTTTATGCGAACGAAATATTTGAATGTTTTAAAAGCAAACTGTCCCAATAATCCACTGACGAAAGATGACAAAGACGTAGGTTTAAATGCATTAGATAAAACGACCCATCCGCCTACAAATTGTCATTGTTTGAATATACAGGGAGATACAGAAATGTGTCGCTTTACAAAGTTCATCATCGGATAATTGTTTGATACACTCAGTACGATATATTGAATGTTGAATGGACATTTAAACCAACATGCAAGTAGATATAAAGAGTACCTAAACACCGGTGTGAAGATATCCATAAATCCCAGCAATAAAACTGTTTACATGTAAATCTCCATAAGAGGAAAATCAATCATAACTTTCTTATTTAAAAACCAATCGCGATGATCTGAAAGCTCATACTTTTGTGCATCTACCATAGTTTTCCCCCCACAGAAAAAATAAAAGGAACATGTATAAAATGCATGTTATGTAAACGACGGCACAAAATTAATTTGCTCCACTTAAATATATGATTTAAAATATATATTCAATTACACGACTGAATAGAATGGAAAAATTGCTATCGAATGATATATATGCAAAGTTTCCCCCCAATGGTTTACTACCCTTAACATCGCTAAAAATCTCAAAATACAACAAATTTATTTGATTGTAACTTATTTAATTTGTTTTGCATACAATTTTTTTTTGTAACATTAGAAGGTGCAATAAATATGTTGTCGAATTATATATTCACACAGTTTACCCTCATCTCACCACTACCCTTAACACACCTTTTATTTCGTTTTAATTTTCGATGTTCCAGATATACACATTTGTTCACAATGTCATATTGTTCAATATAAACAAAAATTATTGATAGTTCTAATTAGTTTTTTTCTGTGGGGGGGAAAGTATGGTAGATATATAAAAGCATGAGCTTTCAGATGGTGAAAAAATTATCGCGATTGGTTTTCAAATAAGAAAGTTATGATTGATTGTCGTCTTATGGAGATTTACATGTAAACGGTTGGTTTTATTGATGGGATATCACCGATTAAAAAACAAGGTCATAACTTGTTACAGATGTTTTGCATAAAAAAGTTAATTACACGACTGAATAGGGTGGAAAATTTGCTATCGAATGATATATGCGAAGAGTTTTCTCCCAAATGTTTACTACCCTTAAGATCGCACTAAACATTAATTTTATCGAATTTACATTCAAGAACAATAGATTTGACGGCATAACTTGTTACACTTATTTTGCATAAAAAAAGTTAATTATACCACTGATTAGAGTGGAAAATTTGCTATCGAATGATATATGCGTAGAGTTTCCCCGCAAATGTTTACTGCCCTTAAGATCGCACTAAACATTAAAATTTATCAAATTTACATTCAAGAACAATAGATTTGATGTCATAACTTGTTACACTTGTTTTGCATAAAAAAGTTAATTATTCCACTGAATAGAGTGGGAAATATGCTATTGAATGATATATGCGAAGAGTTTTCCCCCAAATGTTTACTACCCTTAAGATCGCACTAAACATTAAATTTATCGAATTTACATTCAAGAACAATAGATTTGACGTCATAACTTGTTACACTTATTTTGCTTAAAAAAAGTTAATTATACCACTGATTAGAGTGGAAAATTTGCTATCGAATGATATATGCGAAGAGTTTCTCCCCAAATGTTTACTGCCCTTAAGATCGCACTAAACATTAAAATTTATCAAATTTACATTCAAGAACAATAGATTTGACGTCATAACTTGTTCCACTTGTTTTGCATAAAAAAAGTTAATTATACCACTGAATAGAGTAGAAAATTTGCGATCGAATGATATGTGCGAAGAGTTTCCCTCCAAATGTTTACTACCCTTAAGATCGCACTAAACATTAAAATGTATCAAATTTACATTCAAGAACAGTAGATTTGATGTCATAACTTATTACGCTTGTTTTGCATACAAAAAATAATTATACCACTGAATAGGGTGTAAAATTTGCTATCGAATGATATATGTGTCGAGTTTACTCCTAAAGGTTTACTACCCTTAAGAACGTCCTTATTGATTGAAGAAGAAGAAGAAGAACGTCCTAAATATTAAAATATATTCCGGATATACGCATTTGTTCACAGTGCAGTCACATGTTGGATCGTGTTCAATATAAACCAAAATTATTGATAGTTCTTATTATTTTTTCTGTGGGGGAACTATGGTAGATGCATAAAAGTATGAGCTTTCAAAAATCATCGCGATTGGTTTTCAAATAATAATGTTATGATTGATTTTCGAGTTTTTCTATTTACTTGTAGCTTGTAGCTTGTAGCTTAACTTAATATTAATTTAAAAAATTACTTACAACGCAAACCTAAACCTGTTTATTATTACGTGTCCAACCTAACACATTTTAATAAATATCTAAATGGGTTGGGTTAGGACACCTCACCTTCTCCAACGCAAATTTATTTTCATAAACAAAATCATTTTTGCTTTTTAAGCCTAAACCTATTTAGGTTTGCGAACTAAAATCTACATAAGTTGCAAACTCGAGGGCGTAGCCAATAAACAGGATCGTCGACTCCAACCTAACTCGGAACAATTTAAATTTAAGCGTCCAACTTAAATGGACTTAAACTTAAATTGGTTGTGTTGAGACGTCACGACGTCTCCAGCAAAATTTATATCACAATTTTATGAAATAAAATATTTATTCTTTGCAAACCCAAGTTTATTTGAGTTTGAAAACTAATTTCAGTTTAAAAAGTTAAGATTTTTTAAAAATTCATGTTGTTTTCAACCTAATTCAACTATTTTTTTGGGTACTGCAAATTTAAACCTGTTTAGGGTTACAAATTTAGGTTATACGTTTACTTCAACGAAAACTTTTTGTTTAAAAAATGTTCCGAAACGATTTTTGGATTTACTGTGCAGTAGCGAAGATAAAAAGAAAGAGGTTTCGATTTAAAAATGTTTTAGGCTTTCAATGGTTAGGTTGGAATAATTTTTTAATATGTTAGGTTGGGACATCACAACGTTTTCCATAAAGTTCATGTAACATCTTTGTAAGATAAATCATGTTTGCTTTGCACCCCTAATCCTATTTTGGTTTAGCGCAACCTAACATTAAGTTTGCATCGGATGTCAAATATCGTTGCTTTTCATTAGCGTTTTTCCTGAAAACACTCCAGTTTTATTTTACACACTCCCTATGGTGTCTATAAATTTAATATCCACTCCTATCCCTTATTGATGAAATTTGTCATTCCATCTTCAGGTCCATTCTATTGTCTATTGTCATTCGACTGTGTCGTTTTTTATCCTCGCCTTCTAGTCATTCTATACTTTTTAGGCTTTCATTTTTTGTTTTAAATTCATTAGTTATTGAAATCCCTTTAGGTACCCTTTTTCTTTACACAAGCGAAGGGCGGAGCCCGAGCATTCTTGGAGCACGAGTATTTGTGTATTTATAGTTCTCAAGACAATATTGATTATTGAATTGACATTTATACCAACATGCAAGTAGATGTAAATGCAGGGTATACCTATTGACATTTTTGCAAATGTCTAATTGGAAGAAAGGGGAGAAAAGCAACACAGAGAATTACAGAGGAATCACGTTTACGGCATGTACGATTTATGCAGGTGCTAGGTTGTAGATTGGAGAAGAAAGTAGAAGGGGAAGAAGAACGAGGTGTTACCTATTGAATCGCCTAGCAGGAAGAGAAATAGCTGAAGAGAAAGGAAAGATGATAGCGAAGTTTGTGGCTTTAAAAGAAGCCTATGATAAAATAGATAGAAAGACTCAAGACAAGTAATAAAGAGACGAGGGGTGGAAAGGGGGCTCATCCATAGGATAAAGGCGACTTATACGGAAATATGGAACAGGATCAAGGAAGGGCTATCAGAGGAATTTAGATCACAAAGAAGATTAAGAAAGGCCTGTCCACTGAGCCTCATATTACTCAATAGTATGTATTGAATAATGTGATGCTCAGTGGGCAGACCTGTCTTAATCTTCTTTGTCAGAACTGGAAGAAGTGCTAAGAAATGGCAGGATGGTGGAGTGAAGCGGGGAAGGGGTGATGTGGTTGATGGCTTTTGCGGATGATATAGCTGACGGCGGATAGGATAGAAGAGATGCGGGCAATGAGTAAGCGATTTGGAAAACGCCAAAAAGACCAAAATTATGGTGTTTAATTTGTTGGCATTTCTTCTGAGAAAAAGGGAAGCATTCTGCAGAATCCTAATAGTGATGAATGTGAAAAAGAAAAAAAGAAAATTAATGAAATGGGTATAATAAAATGTAAAAGCAAAAATACAGATAAATGCAGAACATACAAAAAGTCTTTAAAATGAAAATTTTTGTAGAAAGGGTATAACGCCCATTATTATTTCTTATAGTTAGGGATATGATAATAAGAAAACGCTAGAAGTAGAGTAAATAAATACCGGATGTAGAAACCTAATGACAACAATAGTGGATAGCCTGCTATATGCAGAAGATATTGTTTTAATAACTAAGACAGAAAAGAAAAAGCAATCCTTAGTACGAAGGTATGAAATCGCAACACTCGAAGAGAAGAAAAAAGGCAGTTTTAAGCAATTTTAAGCAAAACTGACAGAGTATGGACAGAAATAATAATTTAATAATAATTAAATAAGAAAGGCGCAAACAGAGAAATCGAAGAAAAGGAGAAGACAGAACGAAGAAATTTCTCTATAATATTTTTTCTTCGAAAATAGGTTTAGAAAATAGTCTACCGGATGCTTCGGCTTTTCACCGGTAGGTGGAGCTCGTGCATCAGGCGAGATTAGCAACTGCCGACATGCACAAGAGGTGTACTGACGACGGTTGTAACCCAGAAACTAACATCAGTCTTTTGAATTTTTTTATTATTTAAACAATAAAAACAATTAATAAAACTTGAAAAAAATCATTCTGAATAAACAATACGTCGCAAATACCACCAGCGACAAAATGGAATAGTGCAATATCTTGAATTTCATATATTTGGACGATCCTTTAAGCACGGTGTCCAGCGGATCCCTCAGTATATAAATTCGTATACCTCGCATGTAATTTTCATAAAAATCGTCCCAATTCAGCGTCGACACGTCAAACTCGAATAGCCGTTTGTCGACAGCGTTCAGTTTTTTCCACAGTTCCTGCGTGTTTTTATTACGAACGTACCATTCGTTCAGGGTGAAGTATTTAAATACGTTGGTGAATTCGTCGATTTTTCGATACGTTGACATCAACCTTGAATTAAATCAAACATTTACACGTCACTTTCGGACATAAATCCTCATCAGAACAAGTCGATTCGTCAGAAATAAGTAAAATCTGTTATAACAAAAAATCTATTCGAGAAAAATACTCACAATGGCGAAGTTCCGGTGAAAATCGCCAGAAAATCTAAGAGAACTGCTGGTAAATAATGCAAAAATAAAATGTACAGTCGATGGGTCCATTCGTTGGAGTTCACTTTATTCCAGTTGTGCGAAACCAACAGTGTTGATGGAATCTTCGAGGAATGTTTCGTGGATAAGCACATGTATTTTTCTGAAATTAAATTTTTGTTTACTGTACTCATTGGTCAATTTAGAGCGATTCTAACACTTATTCCATGACTTTAAAATTTTAAGATTTAAATATGTTCATTGTTTTTAATTCGAATTTAAGTATGTACAATTTAAAAGCAATGAAGAAGATGGAACTACTGACATTTATCAGAAACGTGGATTTAACAGAAAAACACAGAAGCAAATTAGAAGCCACTGAAATGCAACATATAGAGAAAGATTAAATTTAAAAGGAATAATTGATAAGATAGAAGAAGTTAAGATGGTTTGGACACGTGAAAAGAATAGAAAAATCAATATTAACTGGAAGGGTGTTCGAAGCAAGAAGTAGCAGAATAAGTACAAAAGGCAGACCAACGAGATGAACTTTTAGATGCCCACAATTGGGGTGGAAACAATGCCTCATCATCAATGTATGTTTCCGTCAAATAATTTCTTACCAAGCCTGCTTCAAATGAAAACGGCAGCCACGTCTAATAGCATTTGGCCAAACAGAACTGTGCTTTGTGAATGCCTAGTTCAAAGCCTGACACAATTACTTTTGGTTGTAAAAGAGGAACCAATTGTTTTAATAGTTGAAAAGCTGTTATGTAACTTTTCTTATCTGGCAGTAGTATATTATATCACTTAAGCTTAAGCTTAAGCTCTCTTGAGTTAATGACTGTCCATCAGAGGTCATTTTTGCCAATGTGACGATATTACCTATGGCTTCTTACTGTGAACCCTTCACACCTATTGACCGTGTTACAAAAATGTATACGACCGATTAGAGGACGTGAAGCAGAAGGAAGAGGAGTCATGTGGGACGAAGCAAATAGTAAGAAATGGAAAGCGATGTGGAAGACCCCAGCTAGAGAAATCCTAACTCCCCTATCAATGCATAACACGCGTGAAGGTAGAGAGACTTTTAGGATTAAGTAAGTATAATTTAAATATTTTTTAAAATTAATTGAAGGATACTTTTCTTGAACCACAGATGTACTTACCCCACGTTAACGGTTTTTCTGACGACGTCGTTAGGTTATAAATGGGAATCTCTTCCTCTATCCGTTTACCGTAACCGACGAATTCTTTATTTTCATTAAACGTCCTAAATGCAAACAAAGTTTTTCAGTATACAGTCGCGGGAATATTCTACAATAGCTAACTTTTTTATTAAAAGAGATACAAACTTGGTCAAATGGACAAAGTTTAAGTACCTTGCAATGCGCATTTCGCACAATAAATTATAAAACAAAAGAACATCGCGTTGCTAAGATATAAGACAATTTTTATCTAGGGTCGCTAGTTAAGGAATTAAAAAATTCTTCTTCTTCTTCTTCCTTCTTGACTTTAGGCGAATCGCCTGTTTATTCTTCGTCACTTGCCTATTGCTCTGCATTCAGGTTGTCGTTCCATCTCTTTCGAGGACGCCCTACGCTCCTGCGCCCCCGTGGTAATTTATCACGAGCAATTTTTACTATTCTCCTATCATCCATCCTATTT
>JAFFZR010028449.1:0-12404 GCA_018397195.1 Lethrus apterus | reverse complement strand
TCATACGTAAGAGCATGAGTGCTCGACTTTTGCCGGAAAGATTTTTATTTTGTATGAGCAATGGTTGCTTGGCAATTAAACGAGACCAATTCGACGAAAAGAAATTGGTCGAGTTTAATTGCCTTTAGCAATCATTGCGAATAAAAAAATCAAAATCTTGCCAGACAAAAGTTGAGCACGAATGGTCTTTGGTTGGAGAATTATCGGAATGAATTATAACACTACATTTGTCAAAATGACATTTAATGTATTTTTAAAGTTGTCATGACAAAACTATGACGTAGCGGCAAGAAAAGCACCATGAATCTTTTCACTATAAGATTGTTCTGATTGGTGCATGTGATCTTGATTTTACAATATCATTGGTCCACGTCATCATGTGGATAATTCTCTTAGTAAATAGATGAAAATAGACTTGCAGAGTTCGTACAAATACTATGCTTATAAATAGTGTGCTTTGGCATGTCACAAAATGATATGAATTTTAGGATTAGGTGACGTCATACCATTCGTATTAGTGTTACATAGTTTTATATACAGCACGATAATTTTAAAACTTCTTTAATAAAATGTATAACACTTCGTTTATTTGTTATTTCTTGGTATATCCGGTCTGGAACCGCATAAATTTCTCCAAGAAGCGACGACGATCGTGGAAGTCTATTAATGTTATGGGATTTTACAAATCTTAGTAAACAAGAATATTAAAATCGTCTTTAGATATAATAAACTACGTAATAAATCTTTGATTAGTGTTAAATTCTTGGTTGTGAATTATTATTGATAAGATAATTCTTTACGCTAGGGGGTGACCATACGTACATCATTCGCTGTATTTTCTGGAATTATAGCAAGTTGTACAGCATGCACGAATGTACAGCAAAACGTCCAGCATTACTCCTTTTGTACTCCCTTAATAATAACGGAGTTAGTTACCTTTTGAATGAGCGAACCCAACCCACACAACCTAAAGGTGAGCCGAGTTTGAATGTGTGTGAAGAGCAGTGGTATCAACACGCTGTTCCCAACCCCCAAGACCTTATAATGCGGGCCGCATTCTTGAAAAAATAGGCGGGCCGCCTATTTTTTCAAACATTACATAAGATATAAAATTTTTTGAATTTCAATTACGGTAGAACCCTCTCACTTTTTTGATTTTTGAATTTCAGTCATGGAGTAAACCCAACCCATACCAAATTAAATAAAAAAAAAAAAAAATGCGTCTTTATGAAATTTTTTAAATTTCAATTTCGGAGCGAACCCAACTCACATATCTACTTTTTTGAATTTCATTAAGCGAACCCAACCTATACAAAATTAAATTTTAGACATTGTCTCTTTTTAATTTCAATTACGGAGCGAACCCAACCTATTCTGCGGCCCGAAAACTCTCTGAAACTGTATTTCGTGGCCCGTGTTCATATGTGAGTTTAACACCACTGGTGTACAGCATTAATGGATTGGAAATTTGGTCACCCTACTTTACACACAAGGATAAAAAGATATGTAATGCTTAAAGCTTGAAGTAATACGACGAGTTTTTTTTTTTTAATTTTGCATTTGTAACCATACAAACTTCATATTATGAATATATTATTTCTTTTTTTAGTGGCCTTCGAGGAACGCGTCTCAACTCTTCATAAAAATGGGGAGTACAGCTCAACAATACTGTCTACGCTGGAATAACCACCGCTCAAATTTACTAACAGTATTCGATGAACTCCTCCAAAATGAAGCATTCACCGATGTAACGCTGGTGTGCGATGGTGGCGGACCAATCAAGTGCCATAGGATGGTTTTGGCGGCATGTTCGCCATACTTTCAGAATTTATTCACCGATTTGCCTTGCAAACATCCGGTCGTCGTTCTGAAAGACGTTAAATATTGCGAAATCAAGGCTATTTTGGAGTACATGTACAGAGGAGAAGTGAACGTCGCTCAGGATCAACTGGCCGCTTTGCTCAAAGTTGCCGAAGCGCTTAAAGTCAAAGGATTAGTGGAAGAAAATCGAACGAATGAACAAAATAATATGACGCGAAGGGACGACGAACCGATGGAACATTCACCTTCAGGAATTACAACATCGACGACAAATACACACTCAGCTGTGCATAACAGCAGCAGCAATACTTCACCACCTCATTCGACGAATGGCGTGCTTTATAGTAAAAATCCGTACAATTTGTATGGAAAAGCACCGGGAATCGAACGTAATTCCCGTATGAATATTCCCATGTGGGCTGTGCCCGGAATACCTTTACCTCATCATCCATCGCCTGTACCTCCTCAGAATCATCCGCATACTGCAGCGACGGCTGCCGCAGTGATGCTGAGTAGTTGTTATGAAGCTGCCAGTTCCGATATGTCACCACTCAGAAGAAAAAAGTTATCTAGTTTACTAATGAACAGAGATACACCGATATTACGAACAGTTTTAGGACAAGGACAAGCTGATTCATCCCAACCAGTTAGTTTGGTTTGTCATCCTGATAACCACCATGAAAATGTCAACACAAACGCACCTGATGAGAGAGTCATAAGGGTATGTACAAATTCTACTCAAAATTCCATTAAAGATTTTTAGAATGTCTTTGTTACAAATACCAAACCTTATATCAGCTTCGATATCATAAAAATCATTTTTCTTATATATCGGTTTTCTGGCCAATTTTATTTAATTTTTGTTTGAAACCAAACTTTCCAGTTTCCATCTTTCCATCTTGATAGTTTAAATTAAAATACCATGTCACTTAAAGTATTTTAATATTTAATATGTTTCTTTAGCATATGAAAAATGAACCGAGTGAAGATGCTCAATCGCCATATACTGATTTATCTATGATGGAAGATGAAGAAAAATCCAAAATGGGCATCCCGTCGTCATCGCCACAGTCGTACTCCGGTGAGATGAGAAGCATCTCTTCCGGAATTGCAACCTACGTGCCTAACCAGAAACCCGAATGGAAACGATACAAGCAATACACTCGAAATGATATTATGTCAGCAATAGAAGCAGTGCGCAATGGAATGTCTGCTCTTCAAGCGGCTCGAAAATACGGAGTGCCATCAAGAACCCTTTACGACAAAGTGAAAAAATTGGGTATTACAACAAGTAGACCGTTTAAAAGAGGTTCAAATGGAAGCACCGCGTGCTTTCCATATGGTTTAAGTGGAACGAGTTCTCCATACGAAAACGAAGAGCATGGAATGAATAACAATTCCGCGCTCTTGGAAGCAAGTAGTTTTCTCCAACATGCCTTAGACGGACGAGGCGGTGATGAACGTGAAGCTTTAGCGGCAATGGCTGCGGCCGCGGCCGCCCATGCAGCGGCGACAGGTCATTCGACAAGTCCACCAAATCATGGAATGGCTAGATCACCGAGTCCCAGTCCAAGTTTTATTAAATATATGCGACAAAGTAGTTTGACGCCATCTCCGGCGCCCTGTAGTGAACATCTTCATAGCGAAACAAACGGAAGTTCGGAAAGAGATCGAGATGACGACGATGATCAAGTTGAGGATTTGTCGATAGGTCGAAAGCAGGAATCTCGAGTTATTATGCCTCCCATGAATCACGTCTCAACGATTATAAAGAAAGAGGATATTATGAAAGACACTTTTAAGGAAGATATGCGTCGAGAGGTAAGCGTAGAAGAAGCAGAATAGTTAATCAAAAATTAAGACTGCTGACATAGTTTTAAACCAGTGTTAAGTTTTTATTCATATATATTTTATGTATTTGTCGGTTGCATTTGCCAGATGACTGAACAGTGCAATATGTATTATCTGTGGTCACCCCACCGTACTCACTTAGCGTAGTTTAGGTTAACTCGTTTCATAGTGCCTGTTTGTTCAATGTAGCACAGGGACCAGCTCACGTTTGCTACAAGTTCCTCATGATGGGATATGTAACTAATAAGACTGATAGATAATATGTTCATTGTACAATGAGACTGATTGAATAGCAAACGCAGGCCAGAGTGTTGATATCAATAACCGGTGTTTGTTCGTTTTTAGTGATCTTTAAAGAAAGATGTAAATAGTTTTGTTATTTGCTGAGGGGCATTAAGCCTGAACCCCAGAGGTGCTGATGATTTACTAACAATAATTCGAGCAAATTGTTTATGTAGATTTAAGTTCGGCCCTCTTTAATTATTTTTTTACTTTCAATGTGATTATTTTTAAAATTATCAAATTTAAAATTTAAATGAACTTTTAGTTTGGTTTTGGGTTATTAGGCTTGAATATTGTTCGATAGGATAGATGTATTGTAAGATAAAATAGTATGTTAGGCAAAATCTGCCTGCATATTGAGTATTGTTATAATTATTGGATTTACATTTTAGAGTATGCGTGTTTTGTGTTGCACCTTAAGTTGTTGATAGCACCTCAGAGGTACGTGTGACAATGGTAATTGCACAATGTCATGGACATTAACAATGCTCGCCTGTTTTGTTTCCATAGCTGTGATTTTCTAGACTGAACACTTCACTTAACTGTTCACATATCCGTTGTATGGCGCGATTTTAGACTGATAAGTCTAGTCACTAATTCATTGCAGCTCATTGTATTACAGTAAGAACAAGTGCAATGCATATAAACACCTATTATTATTATTATTATTATTATTATTATTTCTATATTATTAATAATTATTGCATTATATTAGAAGACTGAAGTTAATTATTTGTTTATTGTTAGTTTCCTTGTTTCATGTTTTCACACAACAATATAGGTGGACCAATTTTAACGTTTTCAACTTTTCACACCATGTGCCTTTCAGAGTCAAATTAAAACTTTTTAATACATTCCATTAGTTGTACATACAATTTCATACACGATTTTCATACAAGATCACTGTGTTCTTGCAGTTTCATATTCTAGCTCAATGCATATTTACTTTTAAAATAAGCACAGCACACAAATTTTTCCAAGATAAAAATGCACACATGTTAATTGATGTCCTATGAATCTTGCATTTCTTTAGACAATATTTGTTTGTTGTGTTTACTGAAAATATTTTATAGTTGTGTTTAACAAGAAATTGCCATTTTTATTTAAGACTGATTATGATTTGTTATCCAAAGTATTTAAGGTAAAGTACGTATAAGATATAGCAGTGTTATATTTGTACCATATGCATATATAAATGCAAACAGATCTCTATTAAAACTTACTGAAGCATTTGCTTTACTTATCTACCTCAATATGAATAAAGTATAAAATTATTTACAATTTAAATATTCCTGTAAGATGTATATAACAGATTTTTATATATTATTAATATTTTATATTAATGATACAAAGTTTCAATGTGCTCATATTTTTTATTTTTAAAAATCAGTAGGAGCATACTGTTGAAGCACAGTTTCTACTATAATTTAATTATACATTATTATTGTAAGTAATGTTACTGTTAGATAATAGTTGTATATTGCACTGCACGTAATGTAATGCATTATTTTAAGTAAAAATAAAATATATATTCCATAATGACGGTCTTTTATTACTTAATAGGTAATTTTTTTAATCAAGGAAATTTCATCAAAACAGTGTAACAGACTGTATCAATTCGAAAATTCATATACAATGATAACTTCCGATCAGTAGAAATTGCCGAAATCTACTATCAATTTACGCCATCTGTTAAACAAGGGAGATATTACTTATAAATTCGCCGCGTTAGATATAAGTGCCTAACAACACATCTACACTGCTATTAGACTAGATGACACACTTCGTTTCAATTGTGTGAGGCCATTATTATTTGTGGTCGCCATTTGTAAGAAACGCAAAACATAGCGTTTAGTACGTTTAAGGTAGATACGATGAACAAATTTTGTGTGGTTTTTGTAGATTTAAATATGTTAGAAAGATCTCATAAGTCCCAAATAATTATGTTGCTTGTGGAGAGATATTTAAAATTAAAAATTTTGTCATATGGTATATGTTGGCGGTTCGATCATTGCGCCCTCTTGAAGCGGCTTCACTTAGTATTTATGTAAATATCTAGTTTATAAACGTACAATAAATGGTTATAACGAACAGAAGCGACATCTCTTGAGTATTATTTGAACGATTCAAAATATTTAAATAAATTCAAATATTTATACGTTTACGTACAGTATTTTACAATTATACAAAGATTATAAAATAAATATCTATTGTCATTCAAAATTTACGTTAGCTTAACATCGATAACGGTATAAATTTAATACCAGAAATAAAGAAACCTGTAAAGAACATGTATTATTTCAGTAGATCTAATATTTTGTAAATGACACAATTAAATATGCATTTTACTTTTTATTTTAACGTTTATAATTATTTGTCTAACAAAGATACAATACAATAATTAATAACGTCAACTTTACTACAATAATAAATTTTGTTTATCATTAGAGAAAAACAAAAAAAAAAACATAAATATAGGACACACTTATTATTAATTAATGAATTTTATTTGCAGTATTTTTTATACAAATTTGTATTTTACATATATGTATATGATAGGGAAATTAAAATAAATTAAAAGTAATGTTTCAACATCATTAATTTCCTAAAAATAATTCATAATTAACTCTATTTTTATTTTTAAATTTGTGAAATATCTATTGTTATTTTCGATAACAGATGGTGCAAATTTTCGCCATTGCAATGACGTCAAATCATCCGATTGTAGGAACGTTTTTGATTCGTCGAGAAGTGGTGTGGTGATCTCTATGAATGTTTTGATTCTTAAGTTTAGAAATAAAGTGTGTTGTTATAGAAATGGGTGATTTTAATCCCCATTTCGCCACAGGCGACGATTTTAATATAAGCGAATTGAGTGGCATAGATGGTAAGAGTTGCTGCTGATATCCTTATGATGCTAATAACATTGATTGCAGATTTATTGTCCGAATGTGACAAAGATCTTATGCAAACCGACTTTTTAGATGACGCATTTTTGGACGGTCAGTTGGTAATTAATGACTTATCGTTTGATACGTTGGATATTCCGAATAGTACATTTTTGGATCCACAAACGCTTTCTCCTCCTTTAGAGACCAACTCTTATAGCACTCCACAAGTTTCACCAGACTACAAACAAACAACAAATCATTCATTTGCTGTACCACCACCGTTGTTAACATTACAAAATGTTTCAAATGTTTCCCCACAGATTCAGCAACAAAAAGTACATTTACAACAATCAAATAAAGTTACTAGTGTGCCGTTAAAACAACAGGTACACAACACAGGAACGTTGTTAATATCTTCGCAAAATTTAACTCCTACTTCTTCACCAGTGGTTTATTCAAGTCTACAACCTTTACAAACAAGTCAACAAATTATAGTACAGCCTAATACTGTTAAAATACCAAGTAGCAAAGTACAAAACAGTCAACATTTGTTAGTACAGAACATTCCAGTGGATCATTTGCAGCATTTGTTATTACAAGCAAAGGTAATGAAACCTGAACAACATGTAAATCAACAAACAACCGTAATGTATACAACAGCACCGTTGACAACAGTTTCTGCACCCGCTACAATCTCGTCGAAGACACCTTTACATACAATTGTGAACAACAGTGGTCAAATTCTTACAACTGGAATCCCATTGGTTATCGACCAAGAAAATAAAGTTGCAATCAATAGGATTCCTCAGACTACGAAAGAACCTAAAGTAAAAGAAGTAAAAAGGAGTGCTCACAATGCTATTGAACGTAAATACAGAACGAGTATTAACGATAAAATAGTGGAATTAAAAAACATAATCGTTGGAGTAGATGCAAAGGTAAATTATTATTTAATTTTAAAACTTTACACTTATTTTATTTTAAAATTTAGTTAAATAAATCTGCCATATTGAGAAAAACGATTGATTATATAAAATTCCTACAAAATTCAAATTCAAAGTTGAAACAAGAGAATATGGCTTTGAAAATGGCTGCTCGTAAAAATACCTTGAAAGATTTGTTATCTAATACAGCAACAATAGAGGATGTAACTATGACCGAATTTATATCTGACACTCCACCACCATCTGATGTATCCACCTTATCACCTGTTAACTCCTTACCGTCCAGTCCAGAATATCAATCCCAAGTAAAAGAGGAAAGTGATGAAGAAATGCCTGGAAAGGGCGGAATGTTAGATCATTCAAAATTTGTTCTTTGTATGTTTATGTTTGCTGTAATATCCTTTAATCCATTTGGAATTGCCCTTAATAAATTCGGTATTTCAAATGGAGAATATTCAACTAGTTCCAGAAGAATTTTGTCAAGTAAGTCTTAATTTATTTTTATATATGAGTTGACGTTATATTTAACAGGCGAAGAGTCCTTATTGTGGAGCCCTGGTAACTCAACGCTATTGTTATGGTTTATTAATGCGATAGTAATTGGTTTTTGTTTGATAAAAATGTTTGTTTATGGCGACCCTATTTTGCCGTCTAAGTCGAAGGAGTCACAAAATTTTTGGAGACATCGTCGACAAGCTGACATATATTTGTCAAAGGTGTTGTAATTCAATAGTTTTTAATCGTTAAGTAATTAGGATGATTTTTAGGGTGATAAAAGTGGCGCCAAACAAGAATTGAAACGATGTTTACAATCATTTGGGATTTCTTTGCCTACTAGTCGTTTTGAATTGTTTGTTGCATTTTTTTGGCAGATTGTACGACAAGGTTTTCATAGAATTTGGATCGGAAAATGGTTGTCTAGACACACTGGCGGATTTTTAGTTGATGGGTATGGAAATTTTATTTAATAATATTGGTCATAATTAAAATGAAAGGCTTTTTAACATAGCACACTTTTATAAAAAAAATTATTATACATTTTATTATTTAATAAAAATGTTGGACATAGTGACTTGAAGGATAATTTTCAATTAAAGCAGTATAACTTCAGAACCTCAGGGTTTAGGTATACAGCCATTCAAAAGGTTATTTTAATACCCATTTCATGGTATAATAATATACATAGTTTATTTACCAAACCCGTCAAAACTCAGTTGACATCGATAAACAATAACTAGAACCATCAGAACAATAGGATTCCACTTTTTGATAATTAATGTATTTTTAACAGAATCACTCGCCATGAATCATTAACATCTTGCCGAGAACTTGCATTAGTATATCATGGATTGCATCAGATACATTTAATTGGTGGTTTAGAGGAAACTGGCCATTTAATGGGTTTTATACTATCACTAAATGCTATAAATCTTGCCGAAGCATCAGGAAATATGATGCCACATTCACAATTGCTGGATATTTACGTCAGTGCTGCACTTCGTATTAAAAGTAGTTGTTTCCAATTTGCACAAGGCATTCAAAGGTAAACAATGGAAAAAAATATGTAGATTTTAATTTATTCAGTTTGTAGATATTACATGGGATTAGCCAAGCAAGCATCTTTAAATTCGTGTGATCCAATCCCCTCAAGATTGCAATGGTTGTTTACACCTTTTGGTTATAAATATTTTATCACTCAGAAATTCACGTACAAGCACAAAATTGAAGATTTACCTTTCAGTTTATTAGAAAACGAAACTGACCCAATGGCTTATGTTATAAAGGTGCTTATAACTGTACATATTAATTTTATATAAATGACGTATTTATAGATTTATCGTGAACATTTATTAGAAAAAGCGTTACAAATTCTCGTAGCGCCTGGTTCTAAAATATCAGATGATGATCCTTTAAAGAAAGCATATACTTCAGATGTACTTGGATATGTTCAGTTATTGATGGATAACATCGCTAAAGAAGTTTCGAATGTATTTGGTTTGTCAGATTTCCGTAGTAAGTAATTAATATGAACGATTTGAAACTAAATTATTTATTGCTTTTTTAGAATATGAAGATGAAGTTGCTCATTGGTGGACGAATATAATAGCTATTGCTTCTTATTGGTTACTTGGGGAAGAGAGTAACGCTGAACGTTTATATTTGAAAGTGGAAAATATGCCTGAAGCTTTATTAAATATTAATGATCCACTTCCAAAAGCCATCGTTGCGGCATTTAAAGCACAAAAAATGTATTTGACAAGAGATTCATCAATGAGTGCAATCTTTCAACAGTGTAATATTGCATCGCAACTCATTGAGGAAAGTTTAGCATATGGAAATTGCAATCAACAGAGCTCTGCTACGGTTTTGGTAAGTTTTTGAATCTTTGTGTAATTATTCAAATATCCCTTGTTCAGAGTGCATTGTAGTTGCATTGCACATATTTTTAGAAGTGCAATGTCTCTTCAGTGCAATTTGACTGATGGAAAAGTCGACATTTTTATTAATTTTAATAATGTTTTTATTTAATGTACCCAAATTATTGTTAATGTTTTTTTAATTGTCTTTGTGTAGTTTGCTCAACTGTTAGTGTGCGACTGGTTATTGGAAACGAGAACAGCATTATGGGAAGACAGCCAAGAAAATGATAGAAACATTCCTGTATCAAATGTAATATTGTCTGCATTCCAGCGAGATATTACTTCTTTGAGAAATTTAACACAACATATTCCTGTAAGTAAATTTAATTTGTGACGACATGCATTATCATTGTACATTACAGTCTGCTTTACCGAGAGTATTTTTATATGAAGCAACAGCTCGACTGATGGCCGGCGCTGCTCCAGGTCGTACACAACAGCTCCTAGATAAAAGTCTTCGGCACAGACACTCAAAATCTTCAATTATTTGTGGAAAAGGTTATTGAAATTAACCTTTTTTTAACTTAAAATTCTAACAGTTGATTTTTAGATAAAAATCATCAAGAACTTGGTGGAGAAAGACAGCATGCTGCTGCTTTGTATTTAGCTTGTCGGCATCTACCTGGGCAGCTATTATCATCGCCCGGTGAAAAAGCTGGCATGTTAACGGAAGCTGCTAAAACATTAGAAAGAATTGGGGACAAGAAAAGGCTTCAGGATTGTTATAACTTGATGAAGACGTTGGGACCTAATTCAGTAACAAATTAATGTTGAACATTAATTGTATAACAAGTTTTTATTATAATAATTTATTGTTTTCTGTATATGGCATTTATTGGATATTTCATTATTTAAGATGTATGTATTATTGTGAAATTTAATAAAGTTTTGTTTTATAAAGAAATTTTGGACCGTTGTGTTCATTTTATTTAACAAGAGCTTTCCATATAATTTATTTCAGTAAAATGTAGTTTCCGTTTCCAAATTTCAATTCGATAAAAGTTATCTGCCCAGTAGATTCTAGTAGATGATTAACTAATACACTAATAGATGGCGCTACAATGTCCAAGTAAAATTTATCCTCTGATAGTTTCTTATTGTGTGCGTCGGCTACCAATAGAGAGTTTTCGGGCCGCAGAAAAAAAGGACCTTATCAACAACGGCGAATAAACATAAGATGACCAACTACGGCCGGAGGCTCTGGCCCAGAGTAGTCAGTTTTGTGACGGATGTTATTGGCTGTATGGGTTGGAGATCGCTCCGTAATTGAAATTCAAAAGGTAACGTCAATTTTTAAATTTTGGGATAAAGATGTATGGATTGCAATGTTTTAAAAATGTATTTTTTTAAATTTTATTATTTTAAATTAATTTAAAGCTTCGCGGGCCGCATTTTGTCTTGTGGGTCGCGTTTGATACTGGTTTAATATACATTGGAAGAGTTTTTTTTTCTTGTCACAAACAGATTAGATTAGTGCACCATAATAATAACACTACATCAATGTAAAATTTATAACTTGTACAGCTTTTTTATGGAAAATTGTATCATTGAGAAGGATGTAGAATTCTAGTTTTTGTCCTTAAGAGATTTTTAAAACATAAGAATAAATTTAAGTAAAAGGCAGAGAATTGAATCGCCCGAAGAAGTCTGTCATTTATGCAGCGTTTACACTAGTCAAGTGGGTTGATCAAGTCACATGAATTCAAGTGACTTGATCAACCCACTTGATTAGTGTAAACGCTGCATTCCTCTGACCATCGACCGGCCGCCATTTTCAACACGTGTTTTTTAATTCACTTGAACGCAAAAGTTGGACATGTTTCAACTGAGAACGAAATCAATTCACATGATCATGTCAAATGAAAAGGTGGGTTTAGATATTCAATTCACTGTCAAGTCACTTGAATTCATGTGACTTGACCAACCCACTTGACTAGTGTAAACGCTGCATTATTCAAAATTTAAAACTTAAATCAACGTAAAAGAAAAATTTAAGTCGTTGAATTAGAATAAGATATAGTTGGATGTTGGTTGGCTTTTTTGAATAAATCCTTAATTTTATTTCAATTTCGTAGATAAAAAAATGTTATTTGTAGAGTAAATATAAATTACGTATAATGTGGAATGATAATATTCACAAAAGCAAAAAAATGTTTTTCTAAAAATATGTGTCACTGCTGGATTTACGTATTACG
>JAFFZR010028448.1:0-12406 GCA_018397195.1 Lethrus apterus | reverse complement strand
CTGTATAATATAACGAGGATATTTGGTATTGACTGTTTAACTTGAAGCATTGTTACCATTATGCCAACGAATCGTTACAAAATCGTCCTTAATAAAAACATTATTAATTTTTAAAGAGAACTACCTAAATTAATTTTTTTTTACTAAAAGAGGAATATCTCGAAAACCGCTCAATTTTAGTATGGAGTCTGTAGTACAAACTTTCCCTATTTTGTTCCGGGGAATCTGAAAATGCGACGATATATAGGGTGTTCCATTTAAAATAACAAAGTTGTATAACGTATAGGCAAAACAGCCTGTATATTTCAGAATAATTTTATGGTGTAGAGTACTTGACTCCAAACAACTTTTACTTGAAACATTTTTTAATAAAGTGAATAGGTAAGACGTAATAGACCGACCCCAGATAGTTGGCACACCCGGTAGATACAATAAGTTTAAAAAATTGACAAACAGAAAAAGCTTTAGGAACTCTTACGCTTTAATGGCATTTTGAATCTCATCTACTGTTGGAAATTCCACCTCCTCCTCCAGATCTTTTAGTTGATCCAATTCCTGTTTCAAGTTTTGAAATAGCGTTTCCAAATATCTTTTACTATTTGATTCGTTTCATTCCATTTCCATCTCTCAGTTGTCTCAGGTATGGCTTTTTCACATCGTTGTGAAGTTTTCTTCCAATCTTTGGATCACATGGTTTTCGTATTTCCTTTTCCTGCTTCTGTTTCTGTAATTTTTTTCTACATTTCACTTTTCTTTGTTTTCTTTCGCTGGTTAATCTCACTATATATTTTTTGTGTGATTCGTTCATGTCTTCTATGGCTCGTTTATACTCCTCGCTAAACCAAGCAATTGTTGTTAGTTTATAGAGTAGATTCTTTCATTACGGTTTTTTTATATTATATTTCCTCTAATTCCTCTGATATTCTATTGGGTAGACTTTCAATTTTATTTCTCGGTGACAAGCATTGCCATTGCAGTTTGTTCATAAATGCAAAAATAATGAAAATATCTCCCCTGGAAGATAGATTGATCAATGTTTATCGTTGATTTTTAAACCTTAATATAAGTATTATGAAGAAACTCTTATTAGCACTTTGTTATACAATACATAAATGTAATACAATTTTCGAAGTTTAAAAAAAGCAGTTACGAGTAATTAACTTATTTGCTCTCAATTATCTAGATCATATTAACTAACATAATTTAGATAACGATTATTCAGTTTCTACGCGACATAAGTAGGTTATTTGGAGAATAATCCAACAGAACGTGAGCCTGAAATATCCGGATTATTCGGAGGTGAAATGTCTTTTTTCTATCCAATCGCGCTTCCAGAATTAATTACTAGATTTACTTCGACGTGTGTCGTTTAAAACGATTATTTTGGAACGTAATTCGCTGCGGGTTTATTATCCAGAATGGTATCTAAAAAGCTACTGTGGAAACCATTTAAAATGTGCGCTACGGATAACACACACGGTTGTGGAGACATAAATCTGTGTCGGAAAAGGCGTTTCCGGCCGTCCTACTTTGTACAACATTGATTCGGTGGCGTTAAATTCAATATATATGATCCCGAAATTTGCCGCAATAACTTCAGTAACCGGTGCATTATGTGCATTATGTGTGCAATATGTATTGTAAAATTACAGTTTTACAAATAGCGTTAAGTGCACATGCTTAGAGAATGAAAATCGGACAATAAATTAGGTAAGTTTTCTCTGCAGGCTGTTATAGTTTCAGTATATGAATTGAAGATCAATGGGAAAAGACAAAACAAAAAAATATAAATTTATGTAGGGAAAATAATAAAATAAATAATCTAGTAGAAGATTGTTTTTAGGCTCTCGCTTAGGAAGTTGATTTTTCCAATGTATTTCTGAAGTAGAAAGTGAGTTTTTCTCAGTTTCAAATGACGACTAATTTTGCTTTATTATTTATATTGTTTCCATATAAATTTCCACCAGAAATTGCCTCTGCTCATGGCTAGTGGCAATCTTCTTAATTTATTCGTTGATTGTCTTCACCTGGACTTCCCGATGCAGCTCTTCATTTCGAACATACCAACATGCTATGTTCCTTAACACTCGGTTCTGGAATACTTGGCGGCAATTGTAATTGCTTTCTTTGGTATAACTCCACACCGCATGTCCATACCGGTTTAAGCACTTGCTGGTAGACCAGTACTTGTTTTTGATGGACAGCTGGGATTTTCTCCCTAACAGCCAATACATATTTTTATATTTGAGTTTTAATTGTTTTGTTTTTATTTTAACATGTTCTTTCCATTTGAGCTTCTCATCCAGATTGAGGCCCAAGTATTTCACTGTTTTTTTTTGCATGGAATTGTATTGTTGGATGACAGTTTATTTTTTTTGTTAGTAAAATTGACATGAACAAAGTTCCTTTAATTTATCTTTATACGCCATCATCTGATAATTTTATTTATTGCGACTTTGATATTGGCAGTTTTTTTCTAGGGTGTTTCCTACCGCTAATATCAGCAAATGTTGCCAATTGATTTGTCTCCAACTGGAATGTCGCATGTGTATAATAAGTAAAGCACTGGTCCTAATACACTGCCTTGTAGCACCGCTACATTTATTACTTTAAGTTCTGTGTGTTCATCTTCTAACTTAACTCTAAAATTACGTGCGGTTATCTATGATTCCAAGAGCTGCATGTGTTGTAGTGATAGGAATCATTGTAATTTCATGATTAGACTTCATGCCACACTTTATCAAATGCCTGATCCAAATCCAGAAAGATGGCTAAGTATATTTTCTTTTCTTCAAGGCATTTTTCTATGACATCGGTTATTCGATCTAATTGTTAGCTTGTAGTTTGTTTCTGAATCCAAATTCGTGGTCGGGAACCAGCTATTTATCTTCAATTATTTTCTTCGACCTTCTCAAAAGCAGGTTTTCAAATAATTTAGATAACATTGGCAGTAGTGAAACGACCCTATATGATTTTACTTCATTTATATGTTTACCTGGCTTTAGGATCATTATAACTTCAGCCGTTTTCAATAAAATTGGCCGAATTAATTGTAAGAGATTGAATTTTAGAAATACTGAAATCGAAAGGCTGCCTAGAGAATATGCATTATTTTCATTTCAAAGAAATATAATTTGATTACAAAGCGTATCTGAAAAATTTCAATTTATTTACTAAGTTCGAGTAATTTTTGCACATTTAGGTTTGGACTAAGATCAGCTTCCACGTTTTAAAATTTTGTAAGCTATATCATACCTGCCCTCTATAATGTAAGAATTTGTAACCAATATCTAAATATATTATATAATTAATCTATAGTTGAAAACGCGTGTAAGACATAAATATGTTAATTAAATCTAGGTCAAACGAATTATTTTACACTCTAAAGTAAATTCTTTAACAAAAATTAATTGTTCACAATGGAAATATTTATCATCACAGTCTTCGTATTCACAACCTGCGGCATTATATTTTACATAATTCACATTCACCTTATTTGCGAACTCATTCCGCAAAATGGCTTTATGTAACGTCAACACTCAGTTTCATTGTATTCAAAAGTGCCCTTGTCGAACAATTACCTATTACGCTGATAAAGCGTACCTAGTTTTGTTTTGTTGTATAATGAATGCAATGCATGCATAAAATATTGCATGTTTGTAATTATAAAACCAATTTAACACTTTTCCTAAGTAAATTATGTATAAAAGTTGTTTTTTTTTTGTTAATATTGGTGTTGGTTTATTATTTATTTATTATATACAGGCTGAGGCATTTATCTTGAGATAACTGAATATCTCGTTAACAATACGTTTTTGAAAAAAAGTTATTTGATTCAGAGGGGGAAATGCAACGGCTTGGGTGGATAGGTTCAAAGTTATTTCAAGGTCAACTTCGTTTTTTCAAATGGAAACCTATATTTTTCAGTTTCGTAATCTACGGAAAAAAACAAACAACTCTTGTTCGAAAAATTATTCCGTTGGACCTTTATTTCTTGAGATATTCAACTTTGAAATTTGTTTTTACTGCATGAAAACTGTGGATGTTAATATCAATCCTAATTGAGAGCTTCACACAAGGCTGCAAGGCTTTATAACAAATGCTCAAAATTATGACCTTCGACTTCGATACACTTATTAATTCGCTTTATAAAAGATTGATGCGCACTCAACAGTCTCTCTCTTAATATTGCTACAAGCATTTCGAATGCGCTCCTTCATGTCCTCTCGAGTTGTTGGTTGCGTTTGGTATACCTATTCCTTAAGGTAACCCCACGAGAAAAAGTCCAGAGAAGTGAGAGCTGGTGATCTCGCAGGCCAATTAATTCGACTGCCCCTTCCGACGAGCATTGTAATCGCGATCTAATATTTGTCGTGCAATCAGTGAAAAATGGGCCGGGCATCCATCATGATGAAACCACATGTTTTGTCTTACTTCCAAGTTTACTTCATCGAGCAGTAGTGGTGTCTTGGTCCACAACAAATTCTGTATTTCTGTCCATCCAATGTCAATAAAATAGGGACCTATCAGTTTGTCACCCAAGATTCTACACCAAACATTGACAGTCCAAGAAATTCGATGCTCTACTTCACGTAACTAGTGTGGATTTTCTGAAGACCAATAATGCATGTTGTGCCGATTCAACTCTCCATGATTAGTGAAACTCGATTCATCGGTAAATAAGATGCGAAGAAAGAAATTATTATCCACTTCGATTCTACCGCGTGCCCATTGACAGAATATCACTCGATTCCTAAAGTCATCTCCATAGAGATCTTGATGTAAGGACATATGATATCGCTGAAATTTATGACGCTTCAGAATCCTCAGAACTCTTCTCTGAGATATTCCAGAATTGCTCGAAATCGCGCGAGAACTAATATGAGGATCATGTGCGACTGCTGCTAACACGGCGATTTCATTGTCTGCACCAGTTACTGATCGTTTGCGTTCTCTTTTTTTCGGTTGTACACTTCCCTTTTTTTAAAACTGTTTCACAACACGATTGAAAGAACTACGCGAAGGAGTATCTCTATCGAGGAATCGTTCAGCGTATAAACGGATTGCTTGATCAACATCTCGTCCAGATTTACCATAAATAAAATCATTTCAATTTTTACTGCGACCGGTAATTTTTCCATATTAGCTTTCAATGGAAGAAAGAACTAGAACTGTAAACAAGGATGAGTGAACAGAAAATGTACATCTTCATAAAGTTCGTTACTTGCTTGTCTAACGTTATCATTTTGAGCATTCGTTACAATAATACAAAAACAGACAACAAGATCAACCTTGTCTTGAGTTCTAACGTAAACAAATTGTTGTTGAATATCTCAAGAAATAAAGGTCAAAACAGAATAATTTCTCGAACAAAAGTTATTTGTTTTTTCCGTAGATTACGAAACTGATGAGAAAAATATAGGTTTCCATTTGAAAAATGAAGCTGACCTTGAAATAACCTTAAACCCATCCACCTAATGAAAGATAAGCATTGCCGTTGCATTTCCACCTCTGAATCAAATAACTTTTGTCTGAAACATTTTTTTCAAAAACGTCTTGCTAACGAGATATTCACTTGTCTCGAGATAAATGCCTCACCCTGTATATTATACAGGGTGTAACATTAGTGCGATATTCTTCGATATCTCCGTTGTTATGCAAAATACAAAAAATATTTTAACACAAAAGTTTTTTGAATTTATGGTCTCCACCACCTAAAATTAAATTAAAATGTTCAGTTATACGGAGTGTTTCGTTTGTGCGCAATCACGAACAACATTATAATTTTAAATGGAACAACCTATATATTATTACATTTTTGAATTCCCTGAGTAATTCTAATATAAGTTTGTATAAGATAATATTTGTCTATGTCTATTCGTTTTTAAGATATTTGCATTTATTCAGAAATTTTGACAGCTGACAGTCTTCGGCAAAACGCCTATAGTTCAATCACGAAATACAGCAAGATCATGAAATTTTATGCAACGCTAGAGGGATCTTTAGTGATATTAGTAAAAGCATTAGAAATTCGATATGTAACACAACATACTTAATAAACCTTTTTCTTTTTGAAGCAATTGAAATGCGGAAAACTTAATTTTTTTAAATGGAAGTGCTATATTTTTATGCATTAGTCGAAAGCAAAATTTAATTGTCTATTAATTTGAATAAGCAACATATGTAGTTAAAATTAATAATTTTCGAGATATTGATGTATTTTTTTTATTTTTGTACATTATCATCCCTCCTGAGAACCATAAAAGTAATTTTTAAATCTTTTTTAAGCTGATAAACTATGAACTAAGAAGATACACCAAGCTTTATATTTCAAAGTATTATAATATTACATATTCACACATTAAATAGAGAGATCACAAAATGCCATATTTTGTATGTAATACATCTTGAGTTTCATCATTAATTAAAAGTATGTAAGTTCCATGGTATTTGCATTATATCCCAATTGCCGTATTCTGTCATTCTTTCCACAAAAAACTAAAGAATAGAATAGGATTGGAACGTAATATTATTTATTATAAACTAAATAATGTATTAATGTTAACAGAAAAAATGTTTGAAAAATAAGAAAAGAAAAATAAAAGTAGCATAACCGACATCTCGTTTTTGAATATACAAAACGGAACAGAACTATAGGTAACTCCTATTAAAAATATTATCTTATACAAACTTATATAGAATTACCCTGGGAATTCAAAAATGTAATAATATATAGGATGTTCCATTTAAAATTTTAAAGTTGTTCGTTGTTGCGCACAAACGAAACGCTCAGTATAACTGAAAATAATTTTAGGTGGTGCATAACAACAGATATATCGAAGAATATCACACTAATGTGACACCCTGTATAAGAACTGAAGGGGTTAGAGCCAAGGGTTTAAATGGAGAAATATACATTTAGAGATTTTGGCTGTCAAAGTTTTTTCGTAAAAATTAGTTATGAGCATAATTTTTTTAAATCTATTACATTAATGTAATAGAAGGAATAATTTTCTTTTTTTTTCTTTTACCAAACAAATTATGTATTCATCTACAATTTGCGTTACCTAACTCAATTTTTTTAGCATATGCTCTTATGGCTCTAATCCCTTCAACTGTTGCTAGAAGTGACAACAAAATTGCTTCCATCTTATGAGAATTATTGTGATAAAAGTTATTTTCAAAATTAATTTCAACACTATATTTCATAACATCTTGATTGCGGCCAGTATTTGTTAGATGAAAAGTCTTTATTTTGCAAGAAGAATTTCCAGTATAATTTATAGTAATCACACTAATCACACTGCATATGCCATACAAATATAGTAAAACATAAACAACAGATGTGTGTATTTAATTAGAAAATCTGAATAAGAGGGTGATTGAAATTAAAAAGAAATATGCAAAGGACTGACAGAATAAGAAGAGCTGAATCAGATTTTAAAATAGAAAATATTTCTGTACTCTTGTACGGAAATATGGATATATTTAAAATTCATGAGTTGCTCTCTACGTGCTCGAAAGTCATTTTCTAATTAGACACAAAGAATACTTGTAAATAATTAACGAAGTGTAACTCATCAACATATTCACATCATAAATCAATTTTTAATATACAATCGCAGTTTCCTGGTGCTATTCAATTATGAAAATAATTACGTACCTTCCATTTTACATAATTAATTAGTCGGGGAAATTGCTTTCATAACGAATGCAGAACACGAATGGATTGAATGTGCCTGAAACTACAGAGTTGTATTAGCATAGTAAAAGATTGCTTGAAAAATCCGTTACTTTTAAACTTCATTACGAACAAAGAAAACTTTCGTATAATCTTAACATATTATGTATTCTGTAATTTTAAAAGGATTTTGTCTAACAATAACAATCGCAATCATATTGTGAGCTATTTAATTTAAAAAATTTTATTCATTCAAAAAAATACATAAATAATACAGGTAATTTTCTTGTTTCTCTGTATGTACCACGACACCCACGTTGAGTTCATTGTTGCATGTAAGGGCGATAAAATTATTTAAAATTTCTTGCAGGACTGATTCAGAGTTGATTCAGTTCTACATGAACATTCAAATACCTATGTTGCCTGATAATATCAGTTGCAGCAGTAAACAAAACATCGTCAGAAAATGTCGAGTTGCCGCGGGTGTCGCCCGAATACCAAGGAACAACTCTGATCAAGGGCCGCGGAAGACTTCACAAGGAATAAATATTTTAATAAAAAACTTGATTCGAATACCGAGCATTTTACATACTTTAAGGAATAATTTTATTAAACACATTGTCAATACAAGAACTACTCGTTGAAGTTATTCGTATATTACTTTTAATACGGGAACTGATGAGTATGACAAAAATATATCTTCTTTTAGTAGAAGGTGCACCGAAAACAACGTTGCAATCATCGCATATAATAACATAATCAAATTTGAAACTTATTTCATCCAGGACATCATCCAGGAAAACAGCAAAAAGAGTTAAGTAAGTCTTTACCTGAATACCAGAATAATCTCCTAAAAAAAAACTATCGAAGCCCAATTGATAAACGCTAGAAATTTAAATTTATTACGACATTACAGAAATGTGTAGTAGTAGATATTGAACATAATCACTTTGATCATTTGTTCCAAACTGTCCTCTTTTTGTTTATACTGAAATATTGAAAATAAAATTATTTTTTAAATTATACAGTGCGCGTCAAAAGTAACGCATAAATTCATTTATAGCTAACATAGAGGTTTTACAGAAAAATCCTTCAAGGGGTATAGTGATTTTGTAAAAAGTCATTATGTGACGGTAACATTTTTTTGCGACTTCATTTTCATGGCCTACTGGGTTTCACTTTTTTTTTTTTAATGGCAACCCCCCTTTTTCATGACATTTTCGGGTAGATCAAAACGTTCTCTTTTTGACAACATAACATGTTGTAGGGGTTTTATAACTAAATTTAAAAAATATTAGCCCCATCATGATAAATCATAAGTGTTCGAAATGGCCACCGTTCATCTCTTGGCAGTAGGCAAGACGATAGACAAATTCTTGTGTTATTGCCCTAATTTCTCTTCTAATACGCTTTTTAGATCATCTAAATTTTGAGGACGATTTCGATACACTTTGCTTTTTAAATATCCCCACAAATAGTAGTCTAACGGTGCGAGATCTGGTGTCCTAGGGGGGCACTCTTTAGCTCCCCGTCTACCAATCCATCTGTTTGGAAAAATTTCATGTAGGTATGCCCGTACATTGGCAGTATAATGCGGGGGAGCGCCGCTTGTTGAAACCAAATCTCATTATTGGGTAAACCTGGTTCCAAGTTATAAGGAAATAATTCGACTAAAATGGGAAGGAGAGTGTTTCGAAGAAAGCCTAGGTAAATGTCACCAGTAAGATTACCATCGAAGAAATAAGTCCCAACAATCATCATCAAAATTTCGATACGTTCTGTTTCGTTCAAACGCATGATGATTTGATGTGAATTTAAAGTTTTCATCATATGACAAGTAAATCTGTCTAGGTGACAGGCGAGAACATGATTGTTTGTTACAATTTTTGTTTTATGATTTATCATGATGGGGGCAAATGTTTTTTAAATTTTGTTATAAAACCCCTACAACATGTTATGTTGTCAAAAAGAAAACTTCTTGATCTACCCGAGAATGTCATAAAAAAAGGGGGGTTGCCATCTTCAAAAAAAAAAGGGAAACCCACAAGGCCATGAAAATGAAATCGCAAAAGAAAATTTTTACCGGCACATAATGACTTTTTTACAAAATCGCTATACCCCTTGAAGGATTTTTAAAACCTCTCTCTATGTTAGCTATAAATGAATTTATGCGTTACTTTTGACGCGCACTGTATTATGGCCTTATTGTAAAGCTATACTTTATTTCGATGAATTCAAAGACAAATTACGCAGACTTCGACATTTATTTCGATCAAAGTTTAGTACACTAAGAAGTTCCACCCTCCTAAATAGACGATCCAGCTGTGCGAGAAACAATGGCCTCGGCATTACGAACTTTTGTTGACGATCGTGTGAGCAGTTAGCAAATTCGAACGACGTTTGTTTTGGATGTATTTTTCTTTCTCTCCTGTTCAAAGCAGACGCGCCTTCGTAAACTTTTCGATCCGTTTTCACACATTTTCACTGTGAAAACAGCGCACTGCATTTTAATTCCGTCTGATTGATGGATGCCACTACGAAAATCGATAAAATCAGAAAATCACGTAAAATTGTTCTCTGTCCGAAATAATATCGTAATAAATTTCCGAAATGTAATCAAATTTTTTTGCTGAATTGCAAACATTTTAACATGGATGCCATATTGTACTTACTTTTAAATTTAAATGTGCATGACTGAGAGTTATCATTATAAAATTATAAACAATGCTATGTATGCCTATGTATTATTATTCATCTAATTTAAATAGCAAAATCAATCCTTTCGTACACACATGAATCCTTGACTATAATAATTCAGAAACATAAAAGTAGTCTCACAAGCATGGAAATGGGCTTCCTTCGAAAGATTGGAGGGAAAACAAGAAAGGATAAGACAAGAAATCGGGAAAAACCTACAAATTACACCGATACAATAAAATAAGGATAATTGAGATGACAAAAATTACAAGAATGAAGAATAGGGAAAAGAATTTTTGAGGCTAGAGATTAGGGAGGAACAAGAGAGGAAGATCGAGAAAGGCGTGGAAAGAGGAGGAAATTGCAGCGAATAACAGAGGCGTGAATTGGAAACAAATGAAACAACTAACAGCAGACAGAAAAAGGCGGAAATGAATATGCAAAGCGACCCCCAAGCACACAACTCCAATGTAATCTTACACCACAGGATAGAAACAAGGTATAGAATTAAATAAGTATAATTTAAACAACGGCAAAAGACTTTACTTCAAAATTTTAATTTAGTTGCTGTGAACATAACAGATTGCTCCTTGCGGAGCCTCAAATAAGGGGATAGAAAAATAGTAATATAGTAAAAAAAATATTCGCATTCAAAAACATTACAAACAAAATTTTGTTAAGAACTGTGATTTGAACGGGTAGTTAAATTTTCTACGTAGATTTCCATAACACCCTGTACAGTAAAGTAAGTAAAATTTCTATTTGAATTACAGAGATTGCTTTTTTAAAAAGTTTATTTACTTACCATCAAGTCAGTTATTAGTGTTATTACAGTATCCAAAGTGATACTAACAATACTTAAATCCTATTTATACAAAAAGTCAGCATAAAATATGTTTTGATAAAAAAATATTCAACGAAACTTTTAAACGTGATATAAATGGATGTTTGTTCACTTCTACCAGAAAAGAGAGACAGCATTTCTAATTTAATATCTGTCAGACGCACACGTCACACTATGGGGCCGATCGACCAATATCGTCTCAAAATTCAATTTTATCAAGTATGTCGTATGAGTAAAATAATAGATGATTATATATCCTAGAAACCTGTATTTTTTTGATCTGTGATTAAATTTTTTTAGCTCTTTCCGTTAATATGTTTTAAGGGTTCAAAGTTAAACTTTTTCAAACAGATCTATTATTACATTTTACACGAAACTATGAACCCCTGTCATATGGTGTTATGGGTAGAATCTAGATATTATATTTGTTTTATTAGCTAACAAGAATACCTATTTGCTATGTGAAGGCGTAATATCGGCTCGTTATAGTTAATAACTGTTTGAAATTAAATGACAAGGGAAACGATTTAATTTAGGGCAATTGTAAACTTTCATTAGACATTTAATAGTTAGCGCCTCTTGCCGCATTTTGAATTTACGATTTTTATATTCATTGAAGTGTCTTTAAAATCCGCAATAATATTTTGCCCCTATTTGCGTCCCTTTTTAACATATTAGGTTTTTTAACAGAGCGCTGCGTAATATTAGTTACAGGAATGAGCATTGGTTTATACGGCGTGTCCCCGAAAGGTCTGTACAAAATAATAACACATATTCCTGAGGCCAAAATACGACGATTTAACCCAACTTACCTCTATTCAAAGTTGCTTCGTTTAGCCGCTAGAGGGATGCAAATGCCTGAAAAGAAATCGTTTTTTCGAAAAAACTTTCTAACGCTTATCGCGATTGGGACCAAACTTGGTATGTCGATTTGTAATAAAAGAAAGCATTATTTGACATGTTATTTTCTCTTCTGCGTGTTTTTTAAGTGGTTAAAAAATGGTCATCCACATCTTAAGAAGCTCATAATTTTTTGTTATTAGATGAATACTTTTGAAACTTTTTTTGCTGATAGACACATAAGTTACCTACATTTCTTGTCTCTTGCTCCATTTCGTCATTTCTCATAGTTTAGGCAGAAAAAAATAATAAGATATGTAGATATGTACAGTCATGGTCAAATG
>JAFFZR010028447.1:0-12410 GCA_018397195.1 Lethrus apterus | reverse complement strand
CTAACACAACTTAATCTAAACTTGTCTTTCAAACAAAAATAGAACAACTTGAGGTTATTAATGGTTAACAAATTGACTATTGGTATAATGCGCATGCGTCTGATAATTAATTTTCATAAAATCCTCAAACCGCACCGACAGTTTTCAAATAGTTTCAAAATAGTTGTGGTCGCTGTAGAAACAGCAAACAAATAGTCACAAATTGACAAAAGTCTCTGTACGAACACGATTTCTTAACTGCGCATGCGTCTGATAGTTCCAAACGGTTGGAAACTGCTGTAAAAACAAACCTTAACTAGTAAACAAACAAAATAATCTTTGTTTTTTACGCTTTGTTAAAGTTTAATTTCAATTTAAAATTAAATAAAATTGTTAGAAATAGTTAAAACAGTATTTTATTAAAAATGGATAAACTGATGAAGCAATTTTTCTCCAATAAAGGCCCAAACGCAAAATATAAACATAACCATAACCTAACTTATTAACTGCACCGCAACTGCACCTAGTTTTAATAGGTGTTTGAGGGGAAGAGGGATTACCTGTATCTGTACTAAACGGTGCAGTTGTCAAATCAATTGGAAAGCGTTTTATACGTTTTGTACTGCACCGGAACTGTTCCCAGCGACGTTTGGAAAGCAGCTTATACCGTGCCTATAATTTGCACATTAATTAGTTTCTTTGTGATTTATTAGTTAATTTTTTTTATCGATATAATTATTTTACTCGAATGGCGCGAACTGAATTTGTAAAATCAAATGTTCTCGATGCACGTCGGGTACGACTCCAACAAAAAACGTATTTTTCATCGCACATCGGCACGTGTTGTAAACTGAATTTTCAACTATTAAACTTATCATGGAGGCGTATTACGACAGTGACGATGACGTCTGCTGGGGTCCAGTTACGGTAAGAGAGCTACGCCGGGACCTGACTATATGTCCGAGAGAAAAAATTACATCGCGAATTACCATTGAGTAAGTATGAAACTTATTGCTTCTGTTTACTATCTTTTTGCTTCGTTATATAGATGCATTCCTAGTTACAAAGACACAAGAGATTATGATGAAAAGATTGCCTCCCCCCTTGAACTTGATCATTTCGAAAAGGAAACTTCTGAATCGATCAGTAGAGAAGGAGGTGCATCTGAAAATGTTATCGAGTTGTCATCTGATGATGACAATGATGATGATGTCAAGGGCGGTGAGCACCCAGTGTTGAATTTAAAGAATTTGAAATATTTTTATAAAAATTTTTTATTGTCTATAGTTTTTTGATTACAAAAAGCAAATATTTGTGTTTTGGGATACATTTTAATTGTATTCTAATTTTACTTACTGTTTCGTTGTGGATCAAAAATTAATTAAAACTGATAAGGAACTTGCAAAATGCAGTGTGATTATCAATTGTTTATTGCTCGATATGTTTCCTTTTAAACTGTAAACTTCGATGCAATTTATGATTTTTATGATGTCTCTAAATTTTTATTTTTCGTTAGGTGCATCTAGTAAATTGCTCAGTGTGTCTCCACCGAGTGTCGTTATGTTCGTTAAGGATGGAAGCATGCTCGTCGGCACGATTGATTTAAAAAATATCGACACGAGAATCAGCATATCGTATAAGGTTTGTCTTTTCATAACATTGTTAAATACACAGCGTTATTTGTTTTTAGATAAAAAGGTCGCACAAGAAATTTTGGCTAAACTCGGTCGCGGGTTGTTTGACTCCTGGATCCGAAGCAACGATAAGGGTGATGCTTGTGCCAGGATGTCAGTTGGATTTGTCGAGGGATAAATTTCTTGTTATGAGTGTTCCGGTCGAATCGGTTGAACTGACACCTCAAGATTTAGCTAAATTGTGGAAAGTAAGTAATGAAGGGGTGTTTTAGACATGAAATTTACAATCCACTTCAACAGCATTTTTATTGCCCTATACGGCCATTTTAAATTTTCGTGATTTTTCTTCAGCATTGTCAAATTATTAATATTTTTTACTAATAAATGCCTACTGCACCCTTTAATTTAAAAGGGCCTATTTTTAGAGTTTTAAAATGCATTTTTTTTTTTTTTCTTTGATACCTATGACTATGACCTATGTTTTGACATTAAAAGTTTTCAATTCATTTGTACAGAGATGTTCATTAAAGCGAATCAAATTTACTCATATTCACCATAATTCATTATTTTCAAATGGAACATCCTGTATTTTATCATTTGGTTATGTTCCTTATTGTATTACCCCCTGTACAATTAAATTGACTTTTAATGTCAAAACGTAGTTAGTCATAGTTATCCAAAAATAGTTACTCTAAAAATAGTTTTAGGTAGGCCCTTCTAAATTCAAGGGTGCAGTAGACATTTATTAGTGAAAAATACTAATAAATTGACAATGCAGCCAAAAACTTAAGAACATTTAATGTGGCCATATAGGGCAAAAAAAAATGCCTCATAGCGGTAGTGGAACAGCCTGTGTAGTCGAAAATAATTTTAGATTGTAATGCTTTTATACGAATTTTTAGTATAACGATCATTATAATTATTAATAAAGAATAAAGAGTGCGAATCATATATATTGTTTCTAGAATGTATCGAATAAAAGCGTCACTGAACATAAATTGTGTTGTGCACAAAATGACGATAACACGAAAAACGAAAATGCGTATGCTGTGGATGCAATTCTAGAAATCGGCAAGAGAATCAAAGAACTGACGGATACACAAGCACAAAATGATGATAACACGAAAAACGAAAATGCGTATGTTGTGGATGCAATTCAAGAAATCAGCAAGAGAATCAAAGAACTGACGGATACACAAGCACGTCTGCAGAGCATAATGGAGCACATCCACCTATTGCTCATGGTTACGTTGGGCGCGTTGTTTTTGTTCATGACAGTCACGATGGTTTTGATCTACAATGTCTATAGTGAAGTGCACGATATGGGCTCTTCGCTATCATGTTCTGTAAAGCCAGCTCCTAACAATAACTAATAGAAGCAGAACCAGACGATGTGGATGGGTCACATCGATTTCTAGCATATTTTATTTGGAATTTTTATATATCGTTAGCGTAATCAAGCTGATTTTGTTTGCGTGATGTTATTCCGGTCCTACTTGTCATCGAGTCAATTCCTATTGATGATTTATACATATTTATATAAAATGTTTTAAATGGAAATGTGAAAATGTTGTGTGTGATTATGTTGTCTAATATTTCTTTTTTAATATCGTTACGGCAATGGAGCGGATTTTTTTTTCGTGATGTTATTCTGATCCTACTTGTCATTGAATCAATTCCTATCAATGATTTATACATATATTTATATAAAAAGGTTTTTATTTTTATTTTATACAAGGTTAAGATTGTTGCATTGTAAATGGAAATGTGAAAATGTATGTGATTATGTTGTAATATTTTTTTAAATTAAATAAATTGGCCTTTTAAAAAAATGTGGTTTGAATTGTTTTCTCACCGATTTCCCGCAAATAAGATAGATTTATATGGATCAATATTTAAAATAGAAAATCCGTAATTAATTCTTTCTTGTAAATGTCGAAGTTTTAAAATAAAGTATCACCCTGATACAGTATTTGCTTTAGTAATAATTAAAGTTTAAATAGACAAGTACCGAATAATGAATCAAGGAAAAGAAGATTTATTGAATTACACGATGGTATTTCTCTTCCGATGCCGACTGCATCGTCTACCGAACAAAAAGTCGTTTCACGTGGTAATATGGAGCGTAAACGATGGGTACATCAATTATGCGGCGATGATCGATGAGACCGATTCAACAGTTCGAAAATCTGATACAAAAGAATGACAACTTAAGAATGTTCTCAAAGATGATGTTTTAAATACGTTGCCGAACGATCGTTTGTTGGCACAAACGGTCATCGACAGGGGGAACCAACGTCAACAACCAAAGTATTCTGAACGAAAGTGATTTATTGAGAGTTTCAAAGACAGAATCGGACATCGGCTTTTTCTCAGTTAATAAATCCACACCGAGAAATTCTGAAGTCAAGGATAATGAACCCTATTCTATCGATTGATACACAAATCAAATGTCGGTTGCATGAAAGCATTGTCGATTTGGAACAAAAACACGAAATATAGGTTTGGATGCTGTGATTTTAGAATTATCGCAGGAACTTGACAGTAAGATGTTTGTACCAGTGGAATTACTAAATGGTTTCAAAATGACGAAGATTCTTGGAGAAGAAGGTCAATTTCTCAAATATTAACATGATCGGCAATAAAGATTTATTGGGGGATTTTTTCAAAGGTCAAAGTGAAGAAGTCACCGATGGTTTTTTCGGAGCCAGTCCGGAGAAAACTCCTGTGCGATTAAACGTCATTATAAATATTCCAGAAATGCCTACTAGTGCAACAGACGACGTCAAATTGCTAAAGTGCTTGGAAATGTGGATTCCAGTACCTACACCTACAAAAGTTAACCAGCTATAGGAAAGAGTCTACCTAGGAAAAGTTTCAAGAATTCTTTACACAATTTTCTTATCGACAATTCATTTTATGATGTTAAAGATTTTTTAATTACAAATTTTAATGTTCTTTTTTTTATTGTATTTTTAACTTTGACGTGTTTTACGCAAATGTATTTTGCATTAAGGAATGTAATAAATTTATTTATTTACCAAAATTGTTGAAGATATTTTTTTTTAAGATTTAATAATAAAATTCTTTACATAGCATAGATTCTTCTTTAGCAACTAAGATAATACTTATTTTTATATAAAAATTTGACACGGTTTTGGGTGCAAAAAAACAATATTTTTAGGATTATATTTTGAAAATGTTTTTTAAATCGCGCCAAGTATTGCCATCTATTAGTAAATAGTGAATATATCGCTAGCATCGTTCGTAATATTTTTGTCTCACGTCATGAATCTAGAATGGTTACGTGTCGTCATTTAGTGAGTAATACATTTATCGCTAGTGTTGGTTATTGAGGCGAACGCCCATGCATATTTTTCGTCATCTGCTGTGCATTTGTCATTTTATTTAATATGATATAAAACCTTTTAAATGTGTGTAATATATTTATAACTTTTAGGTAAGTGATTCTTTTCCTTAATATTTAAGTTAATAACAATGCACCGGCTTTTTACAGCATACTTTCATACAACAAATTAAAACATTAGTTTATTTTACAAATAAAATTAATTTTTTAATAATTTATTTAACTTTAATGCCTTTTATTGTTAGTCACATATCCTTGGTTTGATGCAAAGGAATACTAGTGTTATTCTTTGGCAATGTTGGTTGTTATGTATTTCGCATGTAGTACATACCTATATGCTGTTTCATTTTTTGCTGTTTTTTATATTTTATGGATGTTACAATTATGTTTGTTGAAATCAAACAATTAGGTATTTATTGTTGCTCCATTTATTTATAGTTGGATTTATCTATTGATAAGACTTATCACAGGATACCTACAGATGGCGGTAGAAGGGGTAGTAGGCACGGGGCGTTGCTTTCAGGACCGGAACCCTGTTTAGAATTGCGTTTTTCAGAAGTGAAGTACTTTTCAGTATTTTTTTTTACGTTGTAAAGATTAAAATTTGTTGCTTTTCATAAACGTGAAATACGCGCCTATTTAATTTAGTGTAATAATTTAAGTGTTAACATGTTTAGTAATTGTTGCCGTTGTAATAAAAAAGTACATAAACATGAAAAAACGACAAATATTGAAGACAGCATACAAACGGATGCGATTCCTAATGAAAATAAATGGGACTTAGTGTCTACATTAAATAAAAGGCAAGATAGTGGGAAAAATTTGACAGGAATTTGTGGGAAAAAAATTGAATTTGAAGACGAGACTATTGTAAATCAACCTAAATCTATCTCAGAGATAGAAAATAAACGAATGTCGGTAGTTTCCGATATTAAAATTGAAATTGTATCAGATATTGATGACGACGAAGTATTTTGTGAGGGTGTGGGCCCACCTATAAAATTAGCAGATAATTTAGGAATAACTGGTAGTAAAGGTCAAATACATGTACCTTTACCTACGTGGTTTTCGGGAGATTCCGACGATAATCATGAATATGGTGGCATACTGGAACCTCCCGCCACTCCAGTTGGTCGTGATGAACTTGCTTTAAGAAGACATCGTTTCTTTTCAGAACTTGTTAGTGTTGCTCAGAGTACCAATCAACATAAAGTTCGATTTGATCCACTGGGACCGATCATCGCAGGTGGTGAGCACCAGCATTCACCTAACTGTTATTTAATTTTTCTTAAGGGAATAAAATGTTTAAAAGACTTTTTTTTCATCATATAATTTTAAACGAATTAAATATAAGTTACAGTATCAAGTTAAATTTTGTTTGTTTATAAAAAAAAATGAATGTTAAATTTTATCGACAAAAAATAAATAAAAACGGTTTAACGTTTCTATTAAATATGTGTTTTTTATTTTATCTTTGTTATTGGCTGTTCCTTTTTTTTTTCATTTGCCATCATCATTAGTTTCCTCTTCATTCATATCTTTCAATTCTCTTCCTTTCGTCAATCCTCCACTTTCAAGACAAGTTTATTGCATTCTTCCATTCAATACATCTCTTCATTCCCACAAATAAATACTTTATACTCTCCATCATACATTTTCCTTTACTTTCATAATTCACCCTCCCAATTTTTTCCGCATCTTTTTGCGTAACCATATTCTTATCTTCTTTCTTCGTTTCTGTATGAAAAGTGTATGTACATAATTATATTCAATATGCGTTATGTTGTAAAAAATTATTTTGATAATACTTACCAGGCAGTTCTCAAAATGTATCTTATAAATTTTGTTCCTGTCTCGGGAAGCTACCATTTAATTTTTATACTGTTACCCCCTGTATATACTGGACGCTGGTTTAATTCGTAAAACATGTTGATTATATTAAACGGTGATTAATAAGAGAAGTTTCTTTACACATAAATAATTTTAATTTTTCGTCTTAATGATAGATTTTTTTCTTGTTTTAATGACGTAAACATTTCTTAATTCATATTGTTATTTTATTGTTTTTTTTTTTTTTATTAATAAAACACAGTTTTTATTTATTACCTCGATACTCGAAAATCACGAAAAGGGGCTGTAATTTGTAGTAGAATGAAAAGTTTGTTCACACCCAGTCAAAATTTTCGTTTAAATTAATTTTTGAATATTCCAAAAATTTCACATCGTTAATTATGCTCATACTTACAAAGTACGACTTAATTTGCCCTCTTTTTAATGGAAGAACATTCTATATCCGTAACAAATTTATGCAGGAAAACTAAATAAACTATTCAGAATATCTAATGATGCGGATGTTGGTCACACATGAAGAAACTTTAGTGTACTCTTTTACATTTGTGTAGGTTGCAAATGTATTATGTGCTTGGTTTTATAAAATGCTTTCAGGAATCGCTTGTTCAGTAGTTTTATTAATTTATTATTATATTTTACAAAACAAAGCATACACATTTGAAATTTTGGCAAGCTAGCAAATAATAATATAAACAGGATAATAAAGGTAATACTTGTACTGGCAAAAATACAAAGACAGACGAAAAGAACATCGCAAAATTGTTCTTTTGTATTGTTTTATTTTTATTTAAACCACTGTCTTCGTTTACTATCTACAACAAATTGTTAAACAGTGGTGTCACAATACTGTAACACTTCCTTTAAACATTAATAGAAGTATTTAAATAAATAAATTAAACGGCTGTAGCTGTTACATATGGAAACTGTCGATGTGAATTTAAAGTTATACATTTTAATTAGTATAAAATTTATTGTTATGATTTTAATAATTAAACGTGCTATGAGTTAAAAACGACATTAATAAACATTTTATTTTCACGCATAATAATCGCTTACGTTGTGATAAATATTGCGTTTGAAATTTATTTGCCAAAAACATTCCAAAAATACAACTTTGCTCATCCTGAAATTTTATTCACTAGTTTTCAGTTTTCTGTTAATAGTCAATTTGTGAAGACAGAATTTTGATCATAATTTGATTACATGTTAATTGTTTATTAAGTTAATTGAATCGGTAAGCGTTTATTATTTGTTGATGAAATGTAGTTACCATATTACGAATAATTTATATATATTTAGGTACTAGTCACGCATTGCAACAGATCAGTTTAAATATAACCAAGTACGTAATACGATTGCACATATTTTTTTGATATGGAAAATTTATTTATAAATTATTTTATAACTTCCTGTAAATTCATTTTATTTTTAGTTTTTTTCATGATAAATTATATAATAAGCGTTCGTATTTAAAACATTTTCTTTAAATAGAGATACGTGTTTACATATACAAATAATGATGAATTTGAAAACCTCGTCTTTACTATATGATATGAAGAATGTTGTACAGGCGTTATTTTTAATCTGTTTTTGATCAGCAATTGTATATTTAATATATTATAACCATTAATTCATTGAGATTACTTCGTTTTTGTTTTGTATTTATTAAATAATTTAACAACATAGTAACTATTATTTTTTTCTATTAATATATTTTGGTTGTAAAAATATGTGACATTAGAAACCAACGAGGGACTGATATTTAAGCGAACAAATGTCAAACCAGTTGTGTGTTATGTGTATTTTATTGTCGTTCATAGACACAAATCAATAATTGTTATGATATTGTTAAAATGAATTTTGAATATTTATCAGAAGCATTAAGACTACAATTATTATTGTTTTCAGCCAGTAATAACGAATGCTGCCAATCGAATAAATTCGAAACACTGATTTCCCGTTTAGAAAACGTTACTGCACGCCTGGAAAAAGCTTGTGATAAAACACAAAGAATATTGTAAGTTTTTGTTTTAGTAATATTTTTGACAAATTCCTCTTAATACAGTACCTCTTATTTTTAATTAATAACAACTTACTTTAAAAATACACATTTCACGTCGCCGGACTAAAGTGTGTCGTTGCTGTATTCACAGTTATTTTAAAATGTTCCCCAGAAGTTGTCTTTAGTTAAGGACTTAGAATTTTATTTATTTATATAGAAATCTACCTCTCTCTATTATCTGTTGTTTCAGGGAACAAAATTCTAATCAAGAGATAACACCAACATCCGAAGAAAGTTTAACTTTAACTGAGGGTGATCAACAAAACGAAACAAACATGAGTGTTCAAGGATTTAGTGATATTTTACAAGGTCCATTTGCTTTATACTTGTCAGTGTCTAAACAAATTGGTGGAGATGTTGCAACACACAGTGACCTAGTCAATCAAGCTTTTCAAGCACAATTGGAATATATAACTCTTGCCAGCCAATCAAAACAGCCATCAAATCAAGGTGATCAAATTGCCTTACTTCAACCAACAAGTCGACATATCGGTGCTATTCAAGAATTTAGGGAGAAAAATCGTACATCTCCTTTTTTTAATCATTTATCTGCCGTTAGTGAAAGTATACCTGCTCTTGGATGGGTTACTGTTGTAAGTAACGCCTTCTCTGTTATTAAATGTTATCTAATGCATGTATATATTTATAAAATCTACGTTGAAATAGAGTTACATAAATATTTTTATAGAGTCCAGCACCTGCTCCATACATAAAAGAAATGAATGATGCTGGACAGTTTTATTCCAATAGAGTTTTGAAAGATTGGAAAGAAAAAGACAAAAAACATGTAGATTGGGTTAAAGCATGGATACAAACCTTAACTGAATTACAGGTAACATTTTTATTATTAATGAATTTTATGTTTGATTTTAAAGGCTTTTACATAAATAATTTGTATTACAATTTGGTCTTTGACATTGTAATAAACACTTATAATAATAATATAATAACAATTAAATTATAAATGCATCAATATAATAATAATACAGTCAACTATATATAATTTATTATTTTGTTACTTATACCTTACTTAGTTTCATTTATAATTACAATTACAGACATTTGTGAAACAGCATCATACAACTGGTTTAGTATGGGGTGGTAAAACAGCACCCATTGTGACTGGAGGTGCTGCACCTCCACCACCTCCACCTGGCTGCCTTCCTCCACCTCCACCAATGCTATTTGATACAGCAGCTGGAGATTCTGGTACAGATCGTTCAGCTCTCTTTGCTCAAATTAATCAGGGTGAAAATATCACTAAATGTATTATATTAATCTTTGATATGAAATAATGGTACTAATATTCACATTTATAGCTTTGAAGAAAGTCACATCTGATATGCAAACACATAAAAACCCAACAATACGCCAAGGACCAGCACCTTTCAAAGCTCCAACATCAATAAGTTACCCACAAACAACACCTATTGATAAACCACCAAGTTTTGTTAGAGATGGCAAAAAATGGTTAATTGTAAGTAATGCAGTTTATATATATATATATATATATATATGTATTTGAAAAAATGATTTGGCCACTATCTAACCACCATACACAGACGCGTTTCGCCATCTATGGCTCATCAGTGTGTCTTTGTGGATTAGATAATGGCTTTTCTATACTCCGTGTATATATACGAACTTATGATATCATGTGTAAAAAAGTAACGCATTAGCGATCAAGTGGTGTAAATGCAGAGGATTGTTTCAATACAATCTCTCATTTACACATGATGTCATATATATGTATGTATCTATACCATTTTTTTAGGAATACCAAAAAGGCAATCAAAATTTATTGGTTGAAAATGCTGAAATGAACAACGTGGTGTATTTATTCAGATGTACAGAATCAACTGTTGTTGTTAAGGGTAAAATTAATTCAATCACTCTTGATTCTTGTAAGAAAACTTCTGTGGTGTTTGATTCATTGGTATCATCTATGGAATTTATTAACTGCCAGTCAGTTCAAATGCAGGTATGTTGAAGTATTTATTTATGGCTGTACATATTTTTCTTTAAAAATGTTATCAATAATAATAAAAATATGGTGACTACATATTTTTCCATTTGAAGGTCTTTGGCAAAGTTCCAACAATATCAATTGATAAAACTGATGGTTGCCAAGTATATTTAAGTCCAGAGTCATTGGATGTTGAAATCGTTAGTTCAAAATCTTCAGAAATGAATATTTTAATTCCGAGTGGTAATGGTGATTATGTAAGTATACTTGTATAATTATTAAGTTATATTTTATTGAGATATGAAAATATATTTGATCTTCTTTCAGACCGAGTATCCAGTTCCTGAACAATTTAAAACAACAGTGAGTCCAAATGGAAAAGGACTCAATACAATTATTGTAGAAAGCAAAGGCTAAACATTTCACATTTATACAGTTTTTTACAAGATGAAAGTTTTTTACAAAATTTAGTGTATGCATAATCAATATTATTGTAAGGTGTATTTATAATTTATCATCTATACAGCAATACTTTATTAAAATAGGTTGTGGCTCAACTTTTTATTGGATAATTATTAAAACTTAATTAATTACCTCCAAGTATTTTATTCTAAATGATTTGTAAAACAATGCCGTTTTAATATTAGCTAACTTTAAATACAAAAACATTTTAGTGTCTAATTTGCATTTTATTTTCCAAATTTTTTTTCCTTCATAGTTATTGGTAGGATGTTATAATTTGGTTGTAACAAAAATAATCATCACTAACTTAAAATACGGGAAATATTAATGGCACGACAAAATAGAATTTTCGACAGGAAATCAACAGAATAACAGACTAAACTAACGATATCCTTCGCACGACAAAAAAAAGTAACATTCCACAACAGAACTGTCGTTCACTAAATGGTAAAAAGATTAGACAACATTTCGAATATGTCCAAGTTTCCAAGCGAATTTTTCAACAGACTCTTGTGGATATATCGCAACATATACTACAACAAAATTGACCTCATTCAATATTGTTGCAGGTTGTAATGGTTTTAATTGTAATTTTGTGCGTTTGCGACGCATTTTTCTACAAAGTAACATTCCGATTTAAAGTTATTTTTGTGTCGGAATGAAATATATTTTGGAATCAACGTTGGAATTTGAGGACAGTTGAAACAAGTTTTATGAACGTTAAGCAACATAATGAAGCGATAGAGCAATTAAACTATTGTAAATAAACTACGTATTGAAATTCTATCCAAATTAAAATTTAAAAATTCTAAGAAAATGTCCAGAAGTAAATCCGGGTGTGCAAGTTAAACGTGTACTGGAGGATCAAACCTTGCAATCAAAGTCGAAACAAATTTCTGTAACAAATAAAAATTTAGACATCGATTGTAGAAGATGTACGTTCGATATGTTTAACATAAAACAATTGTAATTCCGATATGTAAAAACAATTCAAATACTTACAAATAACTGCGTTATAAATACATCATTACGATTACGAAGCATAAAATTAGGATCACCAAGTTGCCGATATGAAGTTACGATTGTTAT
>JAFFZR010028446.1:0-12414 GCA_018397195.1 Lethrus apterus | reverse complement strand
TTCATTGCTGCCTCTGATGTATAGCTTAGACATGCATAAGAGTACCCAAAATTTACAAATATCATTATAACTTTGTTATTTCTATAAATAAACCCAAAGTGTTATACATTATTGAAAACAGCAAATTATGTTCTTTTAGATACAATCAAAGCAACCTACGATTTGTATTTGAAATAAGAAAGTTAGCTATGAAATCTCAAAAATTATAAAAGCTATTTCGATTAGAGTAACATATTCGGAATCTACGTAAAAAAGTACCTTAATAATGTTAAAATACTATTCCGGTATCTTTCCATCGAACTGAGCTACAAGCGAAAATTTAAAATGGCATTTTTTCTTTTTTTGCGTGTAGCGTCCATACCGACCATTATTTTGAGTGTTTTTAATAAGTAGGCCATGATGTAGCGCACATTTTGTCTCATTTAACCAACTCTCTATCTCTTATAGTTTACGAGATCCCAATAGTGAGCACACTATCTGGGACAGCCTGTATACGGATCGATTTCGGATTTTGTCCTCGTCAATTTATGTGATTTACGCGACCTTAGTTAAAAGCGTCGTAGCATAAATTGCATGCAAATTTCTAATCTAATTTGTTATTGCGAGGATGGTTTAACCAAAATGTGATATCCGGTTGTAAATTCATATTTTCGCATCGGCTAATTCTAATATGTTTTATACAAAAAGAAGGAAATAATTAATCCGATAACCATTTACATATTTTAAAAAAACAAACTACGAAACCTCAGTTAGAGGTTTCGTAGTGCCAGTTAGACACAAATGTATATTCTATTTTATTACAGTGAGGAAGGTTTAATTAAATTAATCAACTTTTTAAATGATTATTTCTTGTCATAAAACTGTAAGTTAACATGATTACAAAACATCACGTGATAAGCTACATAGATACATCTTGATTTTGTAAATTCATATTTTGCATTGGTCATTTCTTTGGCCTTGATTTTTCACGGAACTGCACGTCATCATCATCGTCGTTTTCATGTGCATCCCTTTGAACGTCGTCGTCGTCGTTTTCATGTGCATCCCTTTTAACGTCGTCGTCGTCGTCGTTTTCATGTGCATACCTTTTAACGTCGTCGTCGTCGTCGTTTTTACTGTGCCTCAGACTTACTAGCCAAAAAGAAAGAATTTATTAATGCAGAAAATTTAGTATTTCTAGCAATTCTTAAATTTTAGAAAACGTTTCATATCGTACTCTGGGAGTTTGAGAAATTTTTTCTTTCAGTGAGTCATCATAGCACCAATTACACGTCCATCGATATTCAAAATAAACATGTGTAATCAAGTTATGATTATAAAATCATTTCAAAATCATTTTTTGCGTCGGTCATTAAACATATGGTACCGATGTGTGTCTGAAGACTTTTTCATCATGATCATTTTCCCACATCCCATCCCACTACATCGTTCCTTTGGAGTTCTATTCGAATAAAAAAATTTATTTGTGGAGAAAAATGAAGGGAAACCGTTCATATTTCTCAGAACGTATTTTTTATAACGTTAAGGCGCTGGTCTACCAAATGGACAAAACAAAAACACATCGTGTCGAAAAAAACAAAACTGCAACTTTTTGAAGACTCGACTTTTTTTCGAATTTGTTCGAGGTTTGTTTTGTGTTATCAGACAGTGTGTCGAAAAACACGAACAAAACAGAAACTCGACTAGTCCGTTTGGTCGAAAACCGCCTTAACGACTGTATGTACGAGGATTGTTCAATAGAAACACGTTTGATCAGTGTAGCCAAGACTTCGTCGCCATGACAACGGAACTCATTGTGTTTACTGTTTGTTTAAGTACTATACTTCATTTTTTCCTGCGAGGCAGAAACTCATGGCGCCAAATTTAAATTACGCTGTTGTGATTGGATTTAAATTTTTGAAAATCCTGCTAAACAGGTTTTGTCAATTCTATTTAACTGTCAAACAATCGTTCTTCTCTTGAATTGTTAAATTGTGTAGTTATTGTCGTTAATTTTAGCTATTTTTGTGCGTTGAAGAAGTTCTCTTTGCTCCTCGTTGCTTCTCTATATTCCTGCAAGTCACAAAATTTTTGTTTATGTAAGTCAGGTTCTGTCTCACAGAAAAAAACGAAGCATATAGTCAAAAATATTTGCACTTGCCTCTCTTCTAAGCATTGCGACTGACTTAAACAATTGAATCTATGACAGAAAATCCATAAGATAATCTGCGTGCCGTTATTCAGTTTTTGGCCGCCGGGGGGCGCCAGCCAGTGGAAATTTATACGAGAATGAAAGCTGTATATGGTGACTACAGTTATTCTCATACAGCAGTGGTTGAATGGTGTAGAAAAAAAATTCGACAAGGAAGAGAATGCACTAAAGATTGGTCCGCCCTGGACCTGCACGTGTTGCTGCATCAGATGAAAATGTGAGACAACTGAAAACTGCTTTACGCGCAAATAAGCTTATCAAAGTTAGAGAACGTTCTCAAATTTTGAGCCTCAGCGTGGGAACTGTACATTCCATCATTCATAGTCTTGACTATCACAAAGTTGCTGCTCAGTGGATTTCATGACTGCTTATTGATGAGCCTTCAGCGTTATCATTACCACATTTGGGGTGGGAGGTAATGCCTTTTAACACCAAATTGTTGTGTCTTCGAACCAGAATCCAAACGTCGGCACCTAATCGTGTTTCTATTGAACAATCCTCGTAAGTTTATAATGTTATTAATCTCTATCACCAGAGCGAGAAACAAAAATAGTAACTATTATTAATATTTTACATTTCTGTTAAATATAATAATAACAATAATAATATTTACCTCTATTAGATTTGTCGGTATCCACATGAGCCAAATTGTCTTTCGCTTTGAAATGCAACACTTCAGTCTTTTTATCCGCATTAATTATGCCAGCGTATCTTACAGATTTTACATGGTGAGCATTCGTCTTAACAACTCTGAAAATTTTTATTCGATAAAACATTTGATGAACAGAAAGTGCGAAGATTGAAAATCTGTGCATACAATTATAAATCAATATACATTTTTTTTTAAACAAAGTTTCGACTTTTTATGTTTAGTATTTGTGTTAACTAAGATTTATTTAAGAAATTGTCTTTTGAAAAAGTATTTAATTCATAGAATACAAGACTGTAGCTATAATTTTCTTCCTTTCTTACATGAAACTCTTTTAGATTTGTCTACTAATCGAGTAAAAATCTGTGAAATGTCGATAATAAAATAATACACTTTATCTATATTTATTTTTATGTAAATTATGTAATAATACTTATTTTATTATTTATCATCCAAGTTAAAGTAACGACCGAATACCGCAATTTCTTAAAATATTCGATCTGTTTTTTGAGATCCGTGGATCTAACAAACTAGGCTAAGGATATTAATTTATTCTGTATTATAATTAATATTTATCATGTAGTAAATATCTAAAATGCTATTGTACAAAGAAACTCACCTTGGCAAGGCATTAGCAAGAACAACCAAACACAAAACGATTATCTGAGAACAGATCGGTTTTTAAGATTATAATGCAAAATTAGAAAAAAAAAAAAACATAGATCTTACCAGTTTCATAATTATTTCTGATGTATCACAAAAAAGAATTCTCGTCGATCGGTTTATATAGGAAAGTGGACCGTAACAATTTTTAATGAACAAAAGGCACTAAAAATCATAAATTTACCTTTTCTTACATTTAAATAGTAGGAGGCCATTAATTTAATTTGACATTGTTTAAATTCACAGAAAATAAAAGTAAAAATATCAATCGATTACGAAATGATTTGAATTTTATCAATACAATTCAGCTCAATTCAAAAGTCTTCGGTGCGTAAGTAGTACAAAAAGTTTCCTGAAATGATCGTACGATTCCAAAAATAAAGTTGTGTAAAATGTGTGTGAAAATATGAAGAGATTTTACAAAACATTTTTATTTATTTTATATTTTTATCCAACTCGGTATTTTTGATTATGCTGAATAAGTCCTTGTGTACTCACCACAGTCTTTTGAATTAGCTACCTAACTAATGAAGTTAAACCACGTCGATTAAATTGTTTCACAGGCGAGTTATCTTTACAAGTCTGTTTAAACAATGCGACATGAAATTAATGGACTGCGTGTGTTTAATTTAGGAAAAGGTGGATGCAAAAGTTTAGTATCTTTTGTTCATCAAAGACAATTGCGATCCACTTGTTATATAAACTGCTCGATGATGATTATATTTTTATTAGCGATATTTCATCAAAATAATCATGAAACTGGTAAGATTTGTTTTAAAACTTTTGACTTGCATTAAATATGTTCTAATATATTGCATTTGAATTGTTTCCAGGTATTCGTTCTATGCTTGGTTGCGCTGGTCAATGCTTTGCCGAGGTAAGTTATGTTTTATGGGCTTTTTCTACATGTTAACTTTCTTTAGTATATAATACGAGGATTGTTCAATAAAAACAAGTTTAGATGCTGTAAGACATTTTTATTCAACGAATTCAAAAGAATCTGCACTAACATTAAGGCATGACTCCCATTGTTACACTAATCTATAGATTACCTGTTGGTAAAATGCTTGTAGCTGTTTGCGGAACCATTTCGTAATAGGGACTGTAAGGTGGATGTTGTAAGACTTCCCATTTCATACGCCCAGGCAAATCTTGAACCGGATAGGCTACATGCATTATTAATATTATCATGCAGAAGAATAACACCACTTGTGAGCTTCCCGAGATGGTTATTCTTAAAATACTTAAGGGTTGGCCTTAAGTATTTTAAGGTATCTGAATATCAGCGTTAATGTTGACGCCAGGCTCTTTAAAACCCAAGAGCAGCAGGAAATCAAAAAAATACGGTCACCATTAATTTTCCTGCCAAAGGACATAAAATCAGCGAGAATAACTACACAATTTAACAATTCAAGACAAAAACGATTGTTTGACAGTTAAATAGAATTGACAGAACCTTTTTAGCAGGATTTTCAATTGTTAGAATGTAAATCGTATCAAGTATTAACCAATCACAACATCGTAATTTGAATTTGGTGCCATGAGTTTTTGTCTCGCAGGAAAAAACGGACTAGTACTTAAACAAACTACAAACACAAATGAGTATCTTTGCCAAGACGACGAAGTCATGGCTATGCAGATCAAATATGTTTTTATTGAACAATCTTCGTAGTTTTGCAAAGGTGTCCAAACTAAAGTTTTATTTAAAAATATACAGGCTAGTTTTTTTTTTATTTTACATTCGTTTATATAACAGGTCTACTCAAGTTTCCTGGACGGGTTGATTTTGAAAAAAAAGATCTTAAAAAATGATGTTTATTTTAAATGGTAAAAAAAATTTTGTTTAATTTTGAGCAAATCTCATTATTTTGTTCACTAGATAATTTAGTTTTTTTATGGTTTCCTAATTTTATTTTTGTAGAAAAGCCCATACTTCTTTTATTGCTGTTTATAAGAAAACATATTTCTATTACAAAGAGCACTATTTATTTCATCAATTATCGCCAAATATTTATTATGAAACCATAAAAAATAAGAATGTTCTGTAGAGAAGTTAAATTAAAATAATTCATTCAGATTTTTAGATATTTCTTATTTGAAAATAATCTTTTATTATTATGCCTATTTTCAAGTCGGTAAATTTTTGTATTCCTTTAAAGATTAGGTTGTAGGGTATTTCATATCAGAAACAAACAGCGTATTACTTAAATATTTGTGAAACATTCTTCAAAGAAATTAAAACAGAATTTGAAATGCGAGGAGTTGTTTTTGGAGCTTAAAGGGTTTTTTCTTGCAAATACAGTTATTTAATCCATTTCTTACAGTTTTGTTCTTTTTTTTTGTTAATTTTCCGTAAACTCATATGTAAACTCATTTATTTTAGAACAAAATGCTCCTTGGTAATCTACGAAATAATTTTGCATAATATATCTCAGAGCATTCAAAGAGAAATTCCCCCATTTTTTTTTAATTCAACGTCAGGATTTTGCGGAATTACGTAAAAGATTTATTGTAATGAGGTTGACACACTTTGGAAGGATTGGTAGAGTAATTTTTGTAATAAAGATTTATGAGTAGTAGCATCTTAACAAAAAAAACATTTAGTGTAGAATGAAGAACCAGGCAATTTTTCGTTCGCCGTCTTTCGTTGTTAATGTTTTTTTTCAGCTCATAGTTTAATTCGACGTTAAACAGATGAACATTTTCAGAACCATTAAGACCAAGAGCCAGCGATTGAAAAGTGTAAGATATGCTGGAGTATCTAACTACAGGACTAATACAAAGGCTGAAGTATTGCATTTCAACGCGAAAGACAAGCTTTGTCACAAGGACAGCGATCATTCTCATCATAATCGTATGTGTTATTTGTGAATTTTGTAAAATATTTGAATTATACAAACATTTTCCATAAAATTAACTTTAAACATAACCAACACCGTCATTTACACAAATTGAAACAATAAATAAAAACGTTTGCTTTTGAATAGATGAACACAGGCACGATGATCATTACTACAGGAAAGCCGATGACATAAAGAATGCCGATGACTTAAGGAAAGCCCATGACGACGAAAGACATGACGATCATGACACTCGACTAGGTCATCATAATCGTATGTATTATTTGTGAATTTTGTAAAATATTTGAATTATATACACAAAAGACAATTTTTACAAACATTTTCCATAAAATTAACTTTAAACATAACCAACACCGTCATTTACACAAATTGAAAGAATAAATAAAAACGTTTCCTTTTGAATAGATGATGACTACAGGAAAGCCAATGACATAAAGAATGCCGATGACTTAAGGAAAGCCCATGACGACCATGACGATCATAACACTCGACTAGGTCATCATAATCGTATGTATTATTTGTGAATTTTGTAAAATATTTGAATTATATACACAAAAGGCAATTTTTACAGACATTTTCCATAAAATTAACTTTAAACATAACCAACACCGTCATTTACACAAATTGAAAGAATAAATAAAAACGTTTCTTTTTGAATAGATGATGACTACAGGAAAGCCGATGACATAAAGAATGCCGATGACTTAAGGAAAGCCCATGACGATCATGACACTCGACTAGGTCATCATAATCGTATGTATTATTTGTGAATTTTGTAAAATATTTGAATTATAAAGGGACTTCCTTAAATAAGTACAGATATTTTAACAGGTGATAGCTGACATTAGCCCAACCCCAAATATGCAAAAATGACGGTCCTATGTTGAAGGGTGTGCCAGAAAAAAATATTTTAAGTTTTGAGTAAAATATGACTGTAACGCCGAATTATCATCAATAAAGGTTGTTTTGCAACATTTCATGTTATTCCCGCCAAAGGAAGTTGATTTTCAAAGCGACACATATTGAAATGGACACAGGACCGTACTTAGAACCGAATGCCGACATAAAAAATGACATTTTTCGAAAATTTAAAATGAAGATAGAACCGCCGTTTTTGCGGATTTGGGTTTGGGTTAAGGTCAGCTATCACCTGTTAAAATATCTGTACTTATTTAAGGAAGACCCTGTATACACAAAAGGTAATTTTTACAAACATTTTCCATAAAATTAACTTTAAACATAACCAACACCGTCATTTACACAAATTGAAAGAATAAATAAAAACGTTTCTTTTTGAATAGATGATGACTACAGGAAAGCCAATGACGACCATGACGATGATGACACTCGACTAGTACATCATAATCGTATGTATTATTTGTGAATTTTATAAAATATAAATATTATATACACAAAAGGAAATTTTTACAAACATTTTCCGTAAAATTAACTTTAAACATAACCAACACCGTCATTTACACAAATTGAAAGAATAAATAAAAACTTTTCTTTTTGATTAGATGAATACGATGATCGCTTAAGATCCGATGACGACCGCCATGGTGATATTGACATTCGAAGAAATAAAGATGATAAGCCAGATGTAGTATAACTTAACATTTGAAATTATATTGACTTGTATGTTATAATAAATAAATGTTATCTTGTAGTTTAGTCTCTTAAAAAATGCCCTCTAAGTGAGATTATCAATAACTTAAACGTAAACATGGTGTTGGTAACGACTTAGATTTAGAACAAGATATGATGGTTGCAGTTTTTTGTATCCTACTGCTTACTATTACCGTTTTCTCATTTCACTTCAATTCTATATTCGGCCGTATTCTGTAACTTTCATATCAACTTGTTCACATAACAATATTGTTATCACTATAGAAACATGTTTTTGATTGGTCGAAAAATACAAATTGTCATGGTGATAGGAAGAATAACAACATAACAACTTTGCTAAAAGTTACAGAATACAGCTGAATATCTGTTGTAAATTTATAATAATTATTTGTAGTGTTTTATTTTGTTGTCGTTTGTGATCTCGTTCTTATTTGAAATTCTCCGTTTGTTTTTCTCGGTGTAACCTTTTATGTAAATTGCCTTGTTAATAAATTTACTCGATTTTCCTATTTTCCAATAACATATTTTAAATATATTTAACAATAATATTTTTAGAATCGTTACATGGTTCATTTAGTTCATTTTGAAATATGTCCTACTAATTCAACAGGTGATAGCTGACCTTAACCCAAACCCAAATCCGCAAAAACGGCGGTCCTACCAGCATTTTAATTTTTTATATGGACATTCGGTGTAAGTACGGTCCTGTGTCCATTTCAATATGCGTTTTTATTGTCGATAATTTGACGTTATTTTCATATTTTATTCAAAACTAAAATACTCTTTTCTGGCACACACTTCACATAGCACCGTGGTTTTTGCATATTTAGGGTTAAGCTATGTTATCAGTATCACCTGTTAAAATTTGACACATTTCAGAATGTCCCTGTATAAGAAATATGCAAAATTCTCAGTTTATATCACAACGGCTACGGTCAAGGACCGTTATACAGTATATACACTTTATTATTTATTTTTACGATGAACAAGCGACAAGCGGTTTTAATTAAACGTCCAAATAAAATTTTAATAATTTTCTTTCATACGGATGGATATTATTCAAAACGATTCTTTTAATTTTACAAGTCAGAACATAAATAAAAAATATCAAGGTAGAATAATAATAATTGGATCGTCAGTTTAAGAAAACAAAATGTCAAGACGTAGACATGTCTATTTCGACTTAAAGGTTGAGATAATGTCATGGGCCGAAAATAATATCGTGTGCCAAAAATGCGTTCCCAATTTACATATACAGGAAAAAGAGTTTAAAAAAATGTAGAATTTCGAAGCCGACTTAAAAATATAGTTGTCAATGCAATACGTCCTTTTCGCACAAATGTTTTAAAAGTTCTTTCTGTGAACATCTTCCAGCTACTAATTGGACGTCATATTCCTTCATATAAAATGATTCACAATAAAAGGGGAAATTAGAATCTTTAGTTGTTGCGATGTAAATTCAATGCTTTTTAAAGTTCTCCCGACTTTTAAATGCTAAATTTTGTGCTTTCAGCAAACACACTTTGAAATAAATGTAAATTTAACGTGTACGTTTTCTTAAATAAATAAAAAATTTATATGAAATGACATTTTTTATAAAAATGAAATGCATAAAATATTCATAAAGCAATCCACTGTGTACATTATATCGTACAAAGGTATAATATGAATATTATATTATCATTAACTATGTTAATATTTATTACATACCAATCATTACAACGTGATTGCATGTTACGTAATCTAGTTATCGTGGACTATTATTTATAATTGTGGAGTATTATTTATCATTGTTCTTTTATGGTTATCGTTCCTTCGTTAATTTTGAATTATTTATACTTTAAACAATGCGAAATTAATTTTAAAATTAAGAGCATCGAAGAGCGACCAACGTAAGAGCATATCTAATGCCAGGCCGTATCAGGCATTTTATTTCTTATTATCGAACCGATAGAAATGCACAATGAAAAGCCGCAATAAAACGTTTGGTTACAAAACACAGTATTGCAATTAAAATGTACGATGCAAATTTTTTACCACGCGTTACGATTATAATGCATTATCACTTTCAATTCTGCAACGTTTTAATAATATAATAATAATTTTCCAAAAAATATGATGAAATTATTATGAGAGATTTAAGTGGAAGAGTGAGAAATATAAAGGAAGGAGAAAACATTAGAATCTTCAGTAAAGAAGGAATTAAAATATTTTGTATAGAAAATGAATTAGTAATTGGAAACACACATCTCATTCAGAAAGAAATACATAAAATAACAACGGAAGTTAAAAGACATAGAATACAAAAACAAGATCCTTAAAGATCCCTATTATATTATTATAATTATAATTATTATAATATTATATATTATTAAGTGAAATGTCCTGTAGTTGGAACGGCTAATGTTCGTAGGTAGTATGGAAAATGTTTAAACAACTCTGACAGCGGAAGAAATCTGTGGGATTTCGAAAAAAAAACAAGGATAAACAGAGAACACACTGGTGGAACGATAAATTAAAAATATAAGATGATAAATGGATAGAAAAAATATTGAATTACCAAATATCGAAATTATTATGAAGAATATAAATTTACAATTTACAATGTAAAAAGAATGACAAAAGAAGAAAAATGAAAATGTTTGATTGATTTTGAAAAACGTTAATAAAAAAAGACAAAAATTATTGTATGGGCGCAAATACAGCAATTATTTTCTATGGCGGCTCATAAAACATAAAAAATAAATGTTTTTTTTTTTTATTGGTTTGTGATACATGATTTTTTTTATATGAGTGTTGGGAGGCGATTAATGGGCAACAAGATTCAAACAAAAAATACCGTCTTGCCATTCAAAAAATTAATTTATTCCCATTTCCGCTTATAGCTGAAGTTATAATCAAATATTTTTTTAACAGACAGAAGAAGAGTAGGCGGTTTAACTTTCTTCCAAAGTATTATAATCCACGGTGATAAGTCCTTTTTTCCCGGTATAAATGCGACGTATCTTTACATTTAATTTGCATGTAACGGTCACGAACAGTATTGAGAATGGTAATGTTTCCATACAAGAAACATTTTTTTGCTTCGTAATCAATATACTGTTAATAACTACTAGATGATAAAATCAACATATCTTGAACGCTTTATGGTTTATTGACCTCTGGGTTAATACAAGCGGGTCGCGTAAGAAATGAAAATTTTGCTCGTAAGGCAAAATCCCGAAAAGAAAAATACCTCAATGTTTGTGTTTATTATTATTTAAAAGGTGCTATTATCGGTGATGATCGAATTAAAACAACAAGTAGGAACACTTTGTATTGTTTAGTGCGATTAGTCGAATTAGCCGTCATTAAATATTAATATGAAGTACCTGTTTGTCGAAAAAATTACGTGTGTTTTCACTACTAACCTTTTTGATTTCGCTAATTAATTTTTTTTTTTTACAATGGAAACGTTTGGTTTGTTTAATAGTTTTGTCGATACAGGTCGTTTAAATAATGCACAGACGAGTCGGTAAGTTAATTCAGTTTGTGTGCGACTAATTAAATATTGAATAAATCGATAACAGATGAAGAAAAGTACGAAGTTAGTAAGTAAAAATAAGTCAGTTTAAATCAATTAAGTGTCGATTTATTTTTTATTTTCAAATCGAGGGAAAAATTGCAAACGGATATTTTTAAATCGATTGTAGAAAGTATTGCTGAAATTATGCAATCGCAAATAATTTTATGTAATTTAAAAATCAAAAACAAATGAAAAGACACAAGACACAATAGTGTTTTAGAAAGTCAAGAGTATAATATATCTTCATTGTAAACCAGATCATAGAAATTAACAGTCGACAAAACTCAAAGGTTTCATAAAAATTTAGTTGAGGCAAGAGGAGTGAAACAGATAAGCAGAAAGCGCCCTAGCCTTGGAACGAGAAAGTTAAAGAAGTTGCAGAAGAAAGTAACAACACGAGCAATTTTGCAACAGGCCGAAAAAAATAGCGAGAAGCATAAAAAACACACAATTACTAATAGGGAAAATTTTTATGATACTCGACACCGCAAGGTAGAAGAAATTTACAATTAGGACTACGATCTTCGTTCATATTACCAATTGGATCCAAAATGAGTATTGGGCTAAAGAACTTTGGAAGAAAAAAAGAGGCAGAAACAAGAAGTAGTAAGAAAACAAACCGAACTAAGGTATGTTAAATGGTAGGAGGTGGAAAGAATAACAGAAGATAGGACGGTATGGAGGTAAATATGGAAATCAAAGCTCGGAAACTCTATTCCATAATAACTTTACACCGAAAGGTAAAATTTTCTGGATTAAGTAAGTAGATTATAACACATTCTATAGGACATATGCTGTCTATGTAAATCGACTATTACACCACAGGAATTCCTTATAAAAAATAGTTTGATATAAT
>JAFFZR010028445.1:0-12417 GCA_018397195.1 Lethrus apterus | reverse complement strand
TAATTACCTAATAGTTGGGTAAATAACTTTGATATTTGAAACTTTATTATCATTCATTAATTTTTTAAGTATACACTAATTGTGTTCTAAGATTTGTGCTCTTAAAATTTGAGATCGTTTTACATCTTGCAACAAATGCTTTCAATGAAACTAAAATAAACAAAACTAAACAAAGCAACAATTCATATTTTAACAAAATGTTTAAGGTTTATAAACAAAACTTCAATTCAGAAATTGTGTTTAGTTTTGTTTATTTTAGTTTCATTGAAAGCATTTGTTGCAAGATGTAAAACGATCTCAAATTTGAAGAGCACAAATCTTAAAAAACAATTAGTGTAAACCTAAAAAATTAATGAATGATAGTAATGTTTCAAATATCAAAGTTATTTACCCAACTATTAGGTATTTACAAAATTTTAATATTTTCAATCAGGTGTTTTAATGAGAAATGACAAGGTGCAATAATCGCATTGGGTTATTCTCTACTGCCATAGGTAGGTTCTTCTAATTTTTGACGGATTTGCAAAGGCTGCTTGATTTGCGTGTTTTATTTTATTTCAATTCAGTTTTAATTTTTTTCTAAGATTTTGTCAAACAAATCACCAAAACTATTATACCGTTATATTCGAAAAAAAATTAGTTTTCTAACGATGTCCCATTTAACCCATGTTCCCATTAAAAAAAAATCAAGTAGGCTTTGCATTTTGAAAACTTATGGATCAATAAAAAATTTTTAATAGTAAAAAAGTCTTTTTTATTGAGTCCTAAGTCTCTTTAAAATTTCAGGATTCTAGCTCAAATCGTTTTAGCACGACGGACCCGGTTTCATACATAATCGCAACCCTGTATAATAAGCAATTTAATTTTTTTTCTTATGCAACTGAAGCTCGATAAAGATTATAAGTTCATTAGCAATGATTAACTTTTGCCTTGTCATCATTTTTTATCATTTTATCTCTATAATTGAACAAACTTGAAAATAAACCATACTACAAGTGTACTTCATTGACTTAACACCATTTTTCGATCCAATAAATTAATTAGAAAACCTAACGTGACAAAAGAAATTTATCATTTTTTTAATATTAAGGGATTATAAATCACACATCGTCGTCCTTCATAGTCGCATGATAAATATCCTTTAAACAAAACAATTTTATACGACGAAGGCACCTTTATCGCATGACTGCAGTCGTTGGTCCCTACTAAACCCGGTCTGTATGTGTTGTGGGACAATTAAATGCGAGATTTACATTGCGATAAAGACGGCACGGAAGGGTGCAGTGCGCCTCAATTACAGGAGATAATTCTTTGAGTAATCAACGAACTTCGGGACTGCGCAGTGACACCGGCTGGCATCTCGGTCGGTCTCCCGACTTCATTTCCGGGTAAAATGCGAAACCGACCGTTTATAGCATGCCGACTTGAAAAATTGGGATTGAAAATCGATTTCTTTCCCAACGACACGGCGGGCTTTTACGTATTGTAAATAATTCAGATTTAAACGACTTACTCGATCTAGTAAAGGATGTGCGTGAATAATGGAAAGACGTTGGGAAACGAGTTCAAGACCGTTATTTGTCAAAACTGTGTGGGATAACGGACATCGCCACGTGATCTTAGGTAACGAAGATCCACTTGCCAAACTCAACGAGCTGAAGAAGAATCGAAGTAGGAAAAGTTCATTTGTGAATGAAAGCAGCACTACAACGCCAAAATCTGAGGAAAATTTCAATGGTGAGGATTTACGCATCACCAAGATGAATTATACCATAACAAACCAAAACCAATCTAAAATCCAACCGCTCGTCGAAAACGTTTCGAAAATTAATGCACCTGTAAATAAAAGTGATCCAATCGAACTGTCCAAAAATGAATTAAATGTGACGCAGATAAAAACCCCCGTCCTCCAGAATGAAAATCTATGGTCACCATATATAAGTTGCAAAAATGAACAATCAAACACCTTAAGTGAAAGAGTATTGCTGTGGTTAGATCTGACGTCTGAAAAATTCGAACTAGCTCCGAAGGTCAAAATCGACGAAATCAAAAAACGCGCCGTGACAGCGCACATGTGTCCAAATGTTAGACAAAACCGACGAACATCGATGCAAAATAAACATCAAAAATCTATCAGTGCGAAAAAAGAAAAACAGCCTGCGAAAAATCTGACCGAAATCGAAGAACTCAAAGTTGTTTCGCGCATGGAAATCAACGAAAACGTTAAGATTGAAAGTAAAAAGATCAAGTTCGACAACTCGAAAAGACAATTGCACATTTTCCTCCCGAATATTCCAAAAAGGAATAACGACTGTGCTAGTACGCTGAGTAGTAAAAGTAGTTCTTTAATGTCTAGGATAAGGAAGCAATAAATCGTATTTTTTGTGTGTTGTAAATAAAGTTGTAAGGTTAAACAAATGAATAATTTCATTTGTGGTTCAACTAATGTATATAAAACTTTGCACGAAAATTTGAATGAATTTATTATTTCAGGATGCACTTTATTAAATTACATTCATTTTCGTGGCACATTTTTGTCATAAACTAACTGTCGCTTAGAAAACGAATCGATTTTATAATTAAATATGTCGCGAAAGACACGAAATATGGATTCTACAACATTGTAAGTTTGTAAAATTGAAAAATTTATTATTAATATTTATTGAATTATCTAAATATATTGATGTTTAATGATAACAGTTTTGATTACAGTTGTTTATATTTTTATAAAAGATGTGGCAATCAAAAAATAAATTATAAGAATAAAATTAAGAGAAATAACTAAAAAATTATACTTTGATGAATCTATTGAATTTCATTGCATCTTAAGTTTTATTGTATTTTTATTGTCGTAATTATTAGATAATTTGGTATAAGACGCATTTTTTTATTCGACTTTTATATTCAAAATACTAACATTTATTTCGGTATGTAATTATTCATATAAATAAAATACAAAAATTAATAAAAATAATATTATAAATCTTTAGAAATTAATTATTCAGAAATTTACAAATAATTAACGATTAGGATAAAATATCTTCTATTATTCCATATTCATGTTCTTTTTGCAGCAACTTTCCCGAATTTCTAATTTGAATTACATACTTCCAAATTGTGCTGTAATTTTTATGTTCATAGAATTAATTTTTTATACTGTCCGATAAAAATCTTACTATCTACTTATTAGTAAACTGGCTGTTTAAAAGCAATTAATTTCACGTTTCTTAAATATTATACTTTTAATGTTAGTCCACACCTGATTTTTTTTTGAAAAAAAATTTCTAATTTCAGTTTCTAAAAATGTGGATTCTGGATTTTCGAATATCAAAAAATATATTATTATTATTATTACTTTTCTAAATCTAATTACTGAGAATTAATTCAAAACGTTTCTTTAAATCACAAAAATCATTTGTAAATTACAGAATTTGTCCAAAAAATTAAAAACTGACCTGATATGTACCACTAGTGACATCTCTTGCTTGAAATCTGGATCGCAGTGGTGGATCCAGCGGATTCCCTCTATATCTATAAAAAAACTTATGACATAACAAATTAAAAACTTTTAATTTATACCTTGGTACAGGCAAACCTAAAGCAATAACTCTAAAATCTTCATCCACACGAACCAATTTCCACCTATCTAGTTGTTCCTTTTTGTGTTCCTTCAAAACTTTATATTACAATGAAAAAAAATACAAAAATTACACATACTTGCAACAATTTATCATACCTATCGGCTGGTATAAGCAATCTGCCATCTTCGAGATGCATTTCGCGATTTTCAAGTAAATTATTTAATACAGGTAATACATTACGTTCAGCTTTTTCGATACCCTCCAATATTAATATTCGTCCTTTTGTTGCAGCTCGCACTGCACTCTAAAGAAAAATTCGATCACTACGAAAAATTAATTTAGATGAACACTTACTTGATCGAAATATTTAGCAGTTCCTTTAACAATTTCTCTTCGTTGCTTTATGTCCGATTCGGTCGTATCTCGACTTAAAGCGATGTATTCATGTTCCCTATTAGTTAATTCTAAATATTGTAATGCCAATTGTCGCCTACGTGGTCCAGGAGGACCCAATAAAAATATATCTTGTCCCATTAGATCCTTTTGCATCATCCAACGTAAATGGTGCAAGGTACTTTGTCCAACATTGTCATTGTCTGAAATTTACAGTGAGAAACATGAAACGTTCACAAATTACTTACAGTAATTTCTAGGAACATATTCCGGATGTTGGGGTTTCTTTATGATTTTGGTTATCCCTCCAATTGAGACAGAATCGCTCGAAACGTAAGCTCTTACGTTCGATGTCCGGACGCCGTTTATATGTCGTAAAATTCGTACTAAAACATTTAGGCGACGACCGGGTATGTTATTCGATAACATCTTCAAAAAATTCTGCTAATATGCGGCATGAGGTAGAACGTTCTTTGATTTTACATGATGGTTTCAAAGGTTATATTTACGTCAGAATTGTCAGATGTAGATTACGCCTGTTGTATATGCAACACATTATACAATTTGTAGGTTTGGTTACATGCATCCATAAAGACCATGTACAAAAAGAACTGTAAATTAATATGATATACATAAAAGATAAAAAGTAATATGCGTATTTATATTTCTTATGTAATTACGATGTGTGATATACAAAACTGATAATATTGTTAGCCGTGTCATTCAGTGGCGGAGGACAGGGATGGAAGAGATTCAAATCTGTACAAATATATTTTTAAAACATTATTAAATTATTGTGAAATAAAGCAAGCAAATATTTTAATTATGTATTGACGGTATTTTTTTTCTGTTATCCTCTATTTTGGTCTTAATTTTCATATATTTTTTTTAAATTTAATTTATTAATCAAATATGCGATTGGTCATGCCACCTTATTCCCAAAAATTTAAATTAAAAAAAAAAAAAAATAACATGGATCACATAAAACCAATTAAAACTGAACAAAAGGGCAAACCCCGTTTCTCTTTTCAATCATTTAAATTCGGTTCTTTGTTTACGGCTAGGCTATTTGACGAGCCGCCACTGGTGTAATTATTTATGCATAGAGTAGGTTCAAATAAACTAAGACGTCACGTTATGGAGATAATCTGGTTATTTAATAAAAAGCACGCACGCGATTAACCTATTACATATTTGGAATCATTTCCATGTCAGCCCATAAAGTAGAAAATATGAAAATGTACGCATCGTTTTTCGCACTTCTCAGTATATTAGAAGCTAATTGTGCGTTATTATCTCTACCAGATGAATATTCAACCAGAAAATCTTTATCTATGTGTGTATTGGAATCCGCCAACGTTTTTTTGCCGAAAGGCTCAGTTATAGGAATTTCACTTTCGATCAGCAAGCCTAGAAAAGGCATACCGTTTGCTACTCCTTTGGATAGTATTCTTTTACTAGATTTAACTTATCTAAATAGATGGACTTTTATGGTTAGAAAAGTCCATGGCGCTAAACATTATATAAAAATATATAAAAAAATAGACGGTTACATTATACAAGTAAGACAATACCAAGAACTATTTCACACCTTGACGAAATTATCTAAAGATGTATCTTGGAATCCTCACGCCAAAATCACGGTGATCAGCCCGACTGTTTACAAGAACATTTCTGAAGTTTTGAGCGAAGTTATTAGAGATTTATGGTACTTTAGGCTGATTAATGTGGTGTTGCTGTTTCCGGATGTCGGGAATAATCTCAGTTATAAAGTTTACACCTGGTATCCATTTTCTGATGGAAAATGTGGAAATTGTTTTGACGCTCACGTCATCGATACGTGCACATTTGGAAAATTTGAATTCAAGCATTGGTTCCTCAATAAAATACCGAAGAATTTAAACGGATGTCTGCTCAACGTAAGAACTAACATCATACCTCCTTTCGTCATGCCTCCTAACGACGAAGGCTATTTTAATGATGGTTTAGAAGTTAGATTGATTAACACCATCGCTGAAACACTGAATTTAACAGTAAATTTTTCGTTAACGAAAAGGCCTTATTACTATGGTGAAATTTTCGATAACGGTTCAATATTTGGGTCTTTTTACGATTTGAAAAACAAGAACGTTGATTTAATTATAGGTTATGTTGTACCAACTCTGAGAACGCATAAGAATTTTGACAATATAGCGTCGTATTATGAAGATTCCTTGTTATTTTGTGTACCTCATGCCAAGCCCTTAACCGAATTAGTTAAATTAACCAAGGTGGGTAATTCCGATATGATAATAGTGGTTATCATATTATTCGTATTGGTTTCTTTGGTAATTTGTGTTATGAGCAAATTTGAAAACAACGAGATTTCCCATTATAAATCGTTTCCAAGAATATTATTTAATTTATTTGGGATGTCGATAGCAATGTCAATTCTCCAACGTCCAAAATCGGTAAAGATACGATTGCTTGTGTTCTTATGGTTGGTGCTTGCCTTACATCTACAAACTTGCTACGTGACACAATTAATAAAAACACTGACTGGAAAGGATTTTGAGGTTCAGATTCAAACTTTGCAGGAAGTTCTTGAAAATGGAATGAAAATACTCCTCTATCCATTTTGTCAAAGGTACTTGAATGTATCGAAGTTAAAAAATATTGAAAGTTGCGATTTAATTGCAGATTGTTTAAATAGAACTGCTTATAGAGAAGACGCATGTTCATGTACGCCGAAATTGTATATGGAATATTTGTATGGTAATTTCACAGATGACGTCGGTAATCCAAAATTATTTTGTTTTAAGGAGAAAATCGTATCTTTTCCGATAGAAATGTTGTTTTGGAAAGGGTTTCCTTTAAAGGATTCGATCAATGAAATGGTGAAAAGATTAAAAGATGCAGGTTTTATATTCAAATGGGAAGAAATTGTATTTCAAAAATTACTGATAAGTCGTAAAGAAAAGTTTGTTCGTGTTGGAAACAGCCCATTGTATTTGAAACATATGATTGCTCCCTTTTGTGTTTTGGGCATCGGTTGTACGTTTTCTTTTTTAGTTTTTATTATTGAGTATTTTTTGCAAAGAATAATTGTCAAATGTAACAAAAAATGATTTTTTTTTATATGCATTTTTAGAATGTTTAATTTTGATCGCTAATTTATTTTGTATTAAAAATTGTTTATACTGGGTGTTATGGAAGTCCACGTAGAAAATTTAACTAACCGTACAAATCGCGGTTCATAAAAAAATTTGTTTGTAATGTTTTTGAATGCGAATATTTTTTTTTACTATTTTTCTAACCCCTTGTTTGACGCTCCGCACGTTGAAATGTTATGAATTGAAAAGACCGAGAAAGTGAAAATGTATTTGTGCGATAAAAACTTTATACTTTTTTTGGAGCAACAACTGTTGAATTGCATTGCCATATACGTTGTCCAGCTCGGTCGCCGGAGTTAATACGTGTGACTTTTTCTTGTGGGTCCATATGAAACTGTGTACGCATCTCCGGTTAATACTGTTGAAGAATTAACTGTTCGTGTGATACAAGCCGCCGAAAATATCCGGGAAAATGCAGAGATGTTAATACTAACACAGGCATCTTTGACACGCAGAGCCCAAACTCAATTATTATGACTAAATCAGGTTAGTGAAATGATTACTAACCTACCTCAATCCATAGTTTTTCTTGTTACGTAATTATTGTTTTTCATTCAACCTATTTTAATCGAGTAATTTTTGCGTACTACGTTACATCAATGGATGTGTAAATACATAGGCGGGTATGCATTTTAGGGTTCAAAAAATTTTAACACTTTTTAGAAGAATTTAGGAAAAAATGATAAATAAAAGTAATGCTTGTTTTAACGAGTTCTAATGGCGATTAAATTTTCTACGTGGACTTTCATAACACTGTTTACACATTACATGAACTAAAATGCTAACGTTTGACTTTCAAACACTTGTTTTATCATAGAAATCGCATTTGCAATTTATAAACAAATGTGAAATATGGGATTATAGTGGTAGAAAGAATTTTCATATGTATTACTTTATGTTTTATTCATTTATTTTTGATAACTTCCCACTTACAATAAAATAAAAATGCACATAAGTTAAATAAATCTTTGAAACACGTAATTGTTTATTAATTTATTGTGTATTATGCGAATTGAAACCTTACAGAAAACATCAAAATACAGTTCTGAAGAATATAAAGTGAAGTGCATTGACAGTGAACTTCTTGTTATTGTTGTGAATTGCTAAAATTTTTACACACAATTTCCATTGGTTTCACAAAATTATGTGATATTGTTATATGGTTTTTACAAACGACAAAAAAGTGTATGGCTACAATTGAAAAGCTTATTTAAAACTGACATATCAAACAGATGTGAAATAGCTATGATAGGTTTTCATACAAATGATTGGTTGAGTTAAGCAACAGTTTAAAATTGGGTTGTTGAGTCGGTATGTCAACTCTGATTCGCGAGTCCATTCACAAATTATAAAGATTTGTTGATCACAAATTTATTTTCGTGAATTTGTATAGTAGTATTTTAAAATAATTTCAACGACGAAACAAGCAGTGGCGGCGGTATGTCCACAAAACAAAATTATAAATGCCGATTGACACGAATTTATGTCGAGTCTCATGGGCGTTACATTAACGCTGCTGTCTTTGCTAAAGGGTATGAGATTTACCAATCTATGTTTATTTATAGTAGCACTGTACCATTTATTTAATAATCCAGCTAAAATTGTTTTACATTTATTACTTTTATAAACTCAATGCCTTGTTAGACATCTAAGATTATACGTTACCACTATGCATGATGAAAAGAACGTGTTTCAACGATTTATGATAAGGTACTTCCTTTTTAATCGGCCAACCATTCTGCGTGCTTACAAACGATTGCCTAGTTATTCTGAGTAATTCTATCTTTTGTTTTAATGTGGATTTGTTGCGAAATAAAAGAGGACAATTAAATCTAATTTGGTATTGCAAATAGGTGTATTCTGCCATTATTGCCGTTTTGTTTTCCATAACATACGCCATTGCGTTGCAACCTCCTTGTATATAAAAGAGGCGGCTACATAAAAAAAAAGAAAATTAATGTAAAATTCTTAAATATAATTTAATAAACCTTTTGATTGAAAGAAATTGATTGGAGTAATTTATAATATCCTGTAACGGTTTGCTAGAGCTACGTTCGAAAACAACATTATAACCATCATTTATTAACTCTTCTAGGTTTTTTGGTTCGTTATGTGATTGTTTGATAATAGCAGAAGCCATTTTACTCTTGTACATCGTGTTAAGTCCTACATAGCCGAGCCACAAAAAGGCAAAAAAGATGCAGAAGCTCTTTCGATGTGACGTATTCGGAGGTATATAGGTAGATTGCTCCAAAATGGCTCTTATACAAATCTAAAATAATTAAGAAATATATTTAGTTTGTGCAAATTATACATATACTTACATTTATCGAACTTGTACCAGTTTTATAAGTGGGTTTTATTTTTTTACCAAAGTTTACTAAAACATAGACAAAGCATTGCGTACTGATTAAGACGGCGATTAGTAAAATCCACACTTGAGGATCAAATGCTTTTAACAAGTTGAATAGATGCGTCTTAGTGTCAGCGTACACGTATAGAAGATGGTTGTTTTCGAAGGCAAGTGACGTCACGAAAGAAACTTTCTGATTACGTTTCTGGGTTTTTGTGATTCCACCAATTGCAAAATCGACAGATCCATTCAACACTTTATTTATTATAAAACCAATCGATTTATTTTCATAGTTTATTAATTTATACGTAAAGTTTAATATTTGACTGGCCTTTTTCAGGGCGACAGCTTCGGAACCTTTCAAATCGTGACAAATGTTAACAATTTCATCATCTTGGATTGTTTTCTCGACTTTAGTACAAAACGCATACGGGTATATAATATTATAAGCGACCAAAAAGAAATGTCCACCAAAATTGTTGTAGGTTGCCGGCAACAATTCTGTAGATTTAACGTTCACTTTTGAAGAGTTTGTGTTTTCGATCAAATTCAAAGTATTTGTCATCTTACCGCAATAATAACAAACGTTGTACAAACTGGTAGCTGTGCTTTCGAAGTTGATAACTAGGATTCTTCCGGCTAATTCCAAATAATCCATTGTCCAGAATCCGCATTTGTCTTCTTTAATTAAATATGTAGATGTATCAAACAACATAAAAATAACAACATCCTTTCCAGTCACATTTTTCTTATGTGACATATAAATGGAATAATCCCAAGGGTCGTTTAACAAGACCAAGTTTACAACACTTAAACCAAGGGGTCTTATTGGATTATAATTTGATGCATGTTTGTTATAAATTATTACATCGCTTGTCAAGGAGATATATTCAGCCAATTTATCAGTAAATTTTTCGTTTCCATCTGTATGTAATATGAAAGTAAAGTCCTTAAAGAACGTCAATAGATTTTTAAAGTAAGATATTTGATTTTCGAACAGTTGAAGATTCACAAGATTTAGGCCCGTGTTTAGTAGAACGATTAACGTCAATATTCGAAACATTTTCTACCGCAGGGATTAATTTATCGTGGTACTTATCAATTAATCACACTGTTTGATTTCCAATCTGTAAAAATAAAACTACATATTTTAGTTTTTTTATTTACAAAATAAGTCTTACCTAGCTTCAAATATGAAAAAATAAATATATTGAAATATCGAAGATATTGAATCAAAGAACAAAATTCATGCACGATTGTTTGCGAGTTTTGTAACGCTCGCTCTGATTTTAATGAAAATAAAAGAGAGATATGTGTTACTTTATGAGAAACAAACAGGGAAGAAGGAAATATTGGAATACTGGTCGAACCCCAGAACTTTTCACATCTTCCTAAAAGCAACGGTCTTCCAACAGGAAATAAGGTTTCCTTTTGTATATGTGTTATTAGAATTACTAATTATCTTTAAAGACTTTAGGGTAAACATGTCTTGATTTATTTGAAATCCTTCTATAATAAGTTCATTGAGACATTTTCTTCTACGTATTGGATAGGTGAACATTTCAGTACATGTGAATTTCGTGGTGGCGGCGGGGGGGGGGAGGAATAAATAACATTGTGCCATGTGATCCTTTCCTCCTCGGACCCCTGCAGTAATTAAAAAAAAGGAATTTAATGACTTAAAATCTCTTAAGTTGAAATAATTTCTGAGACAAATAGTAGTCGGTGAATCTTGACTGTTATAATGTTTTCGTAAATTTTGTTGATTTTCATAATTAATGTTCTTGTTGATTCATAATTCATACATTAGTTATACATTTTTAATATTGTGTTTACGTCAGTTTTATGTACATACATAAAACGTTGTTAAATAATTCTTGTTAATCTATTGGATGTTATGAAAAATTGTTCCAGTTTTAATCCGTATGACATGTTTAATTCGTACTCACGCGACAACTAAAAGATGCACGAGCAGTTGACATAGATGTTTGGGATAGTTAAGGCACGTTGACATAGATGGCTAATTAATAGTGCACGGTCGTCGTGTGTTGTACGTAGTACTCCGTTGTAGTAGACCTGATCCTGCCGGTGCGGCGCATGTCCTATGCAACTGCAAGCACAGGTTTAGAGGTCACAGGTCAATGGCCTGCACACGGCTGCAGCCTATACTTAGCTGGAGATCAATAAAGGAGTATTTCTTGCTCCTAATAATATTCCAATGTTTCCCGGATATTCGTTTCTCAACGTTAGGAAAACTCGTTGTCTTGGGATGAGAAGCACGTGTGTTTAAATTGATGAAAGTATTTTCAATGCGGCTATGAATTTCTGTTAATGTACCGTAATATTTATGACTTTGCGGTAGGATTTGTAATAAAGATTTATGAGCTAACGATATTTTGTGATGGGATTAGTTAAGTCATCGATGTTATTTTATTTTGTCAATGTAACTAAATACAGGGTGAGATTAAAGTATGGAATATTTTTAAAAAAGGCGAACTTAACCGGTTTTTTAAAAAACGCTGAAACAGGTCGATTTTAGATTTTAAAAATACACATTAATACGTGGGATTCACCTTCCAACTTTCATTTGTTTTGTAGTTATGACGTCGTCACAAAAAAATTTTTAGTGGAATGATTTTTCTATCCTTTATGAACGTGCAAAAAAATCATAAGGTTGCACTAAAAAAATTCTGAGAAAAATCGATCTGAAAATTTAATGTTGATATTATCCTAGATAACAAATAATTCAGACCATGAACGGTACGTAACTTTCTTGTTGAAGTACCTTTCGTTTTTATCTTAAAACCTTTGTAGCGTATTGAATAATCAAGATACCATGATAATAATAATAATGTTCAGCTCGATTTTTCTCAGAATTTTTTTATGCAACCTTATGATTTTTTTTGCACGGTCATAAAGGGTAGAAAAATCACTATCG